>JARJEB010021872.1:0-18372 GCA_030264535.1 Liometoxenus newtonarum | reverse complement strand
AAATTTTGTAAGTTCGAATATACAGTGGGAATCGGAATAAAACATGAAAACATTTACAAATTCGACGCACTGCTCTTTGCATTATACCTGCTGGAAAAACAAGTCTTTCAAGATGACAAAATTAATTAAACAATCATAATCGACTTTTTATTAATTGTCATTATATCATTCTTCACAGATCATAATTAATAACAGGATGAGGAGAAGGGTAAAGTTTTACACCTAAATTCGTTTATATTATTTTGCCCAATGGCGCACACAATTCATTCACTCAGCCAAATCATAATATTAATTATTAACATTAATAGTTGATAACATATAACAACAAATTATAATCATACTTTTCTTACAATTACAATAAGTTATAATACATCTTACGTACATACATCAACGAAATAATAACAATTAGTTATAGTGGTCGTTTTATATTTTATCAACAAATTGGATAAGAATAATGTTATTAATATTTAATGATGAATTAATTAAGCATTCGGATTCTTTGCTCCTTACAATACAGATTAGTTAGAGCTTTAGTTAGTTGTCCATTAGCAACTTATAGTTTTCTTGTCCGTTATTTATTGATTAATCCAATCGAAGCACAAATGCGTTGTACTTATATGTTCTTAATAATAATATTTTAGATTTTAAGTTAGTTATTTATAAACAAATAAGGAGACAGTATATCGCTTAATGACGCTTTTCCTTGCAAATTGAATGGCTAGGTAGTTCGATCGCCGATGCTATTGCTGCTATCCACAGACACAGGCATCGTCAATCGAACCACCAAGCAGCCTCTATATACTGTCAACCAGGACAGAAAAATACAGAGAAAGAACAAGTAACTCCATCTAGCAGTATATAACGAATCACACTCGTATGCTGCTTCTGCTTATATTACAACCTTGCTTCATCTTGGCAATTTTATTTGTTTAAAATCGCCGACGCTGGGCATACCGCCATACTGTGCACGTAACTGCATCCTGGCATATATGATTCGTTATATGCTGCTAGATGTAGTTACGTGTTCTTTCTCTGTATTTTTCTTTCCTGGTTGACAGTATATAGAGGCTGCTTGGTGGTTCTCTACACTGACGAGCCCTAAGGAGGACGAAACACGTGGCTGTGGATAGCATCGTCGATCGAATTACCTAGCGATTAACATTGCAAAGATAAGCGTCATTGAGCGATATACTGTCTCAAGTTTTAGTATTATTTATTACTGTTTGAGATTTATTAAAGGTAAAGCATAAGAAATGAAAACAAACCTTTTTCAGGACAATCCTTGATTAAGACACAATTCTTGTTGCTCGTTTTTAAGTAACCGGATTTGCATTCGCAGCCTTCATAACATGCGAGGCAGGACATTTCGCCAGGTAAATAGGCAGTTGCACAGGTTTTAGGACAAGCACTTGCACAAGTGCTATAGGTCGAGTTTGCTGGACAAGTTGTTTTCTCTTTGGAAATCAATCAATTTTTATTCGATACATTATCTTTGCATATATTGATTAAATTAAACATTAGTTTTTTTTTGGTTATACCTACTTACCACATTCTGTAAAGATAACACATTTTTTGGTATCCTCATTGTAATAATATCCTGGTTTGCAGCGACATGCATTCTGACAATCGTCCGTATAAGCGGTGGGATTTGGATTTTTACATGTCCTCCTTGTTGAGGACTGACACACTTTAAATTCGCTGTTCGGATCAAAATTCTGACAATCTGAAACACATTTTATTGAAATTATAACAAAAATTTAACAAAAAAAAAATTTTTAAAAAATACTTTTGTTTTCTTCAGAGGAAGGACATTCGGCTGGATAAACACAATTTCCGCTAACTTTGTCAATAATGAATGGATCTTCGCAGAAACAACCCCAGTTGCATTCGATCGATTCGATATCTCTCACTTTAGCAACACGCTTGTCCTGGCACGTCCTTATGATGTCCATGTTACATGCTGAGAATTTTTGTCGTTTGGGACATTCAATTTCTGCAATACAAATATTATTACAACAATTGAAGCTGCAGCAGCAAAATTTGCAATTGGAAATATTGTACCTTCCGGGTTGCAATCTCGTTTGTTGACACATTGACCTTTATCATTCCAAACAAATCCTTCATTACATTGACATCCTGTTCTGCACATCAGCGTACAGACAATATCGTTTCGAAGCATTTGCCTGCAGTTGTTTCCACAATTACTGGCACAATTCGAATACGTCGAGTTCGCCGGACAGACATCAGCACAATCACTAACACATCTTCCTTTATTATTTAGTAAGTATCCAGGTTTGCAATAACAACCAGGTTTGCAAACACCGACGCTAAAGATGTTCCCGTCACATGTTTCCATGACACCTGGTTGGCAGACTTTATATTCGCTATTAATGTCTTTCCCCTGACACGCTAAATTTACAGAAAATTCATCTTAGGTATACTCTACACATAAATTCCTGTCCTTATAACTTACCCAGGTTCTCGTCTGAATATGTACATTCAGCAGGATCAACGCAAATTCTTGCATTATCATCGTATACCAAGTCATCATTGCAGAAACAGCCGCTTGTTGTCTTTCCGTTTCCTTGAAGTTCCTTGCAAGTTTTACGCACTTCTTTGTCACAGAAATGTTGATTTTCTTGACATTTGGTTTCTTCTTCAGTGCAATCTTCGATTCTAATGCAACTACCAATAGCGTTTCGTATAAATCCATCTATACAATCGCATCCAGGTTTACAAGGACATTTGAACATGATGTTTAGGTAATAATTCGCGCAAGATCGCCCACATAAGGGACAATTAGAGGAAGTTTCATTGCCAGGACACACTAAAATCATGTCATGATTTTTTTTTTGTCTAAAAATTGAAAGTTAAATTATGAAAATTACCGGTTGCTCTTGGGCACTTCTCAGGTGGAATGCATTGTCCTTCCTTGTTCAAAACAAGTCCAGGTTTGCAGAAACAGCCAGGTTGACATCGTTTAAAAATGTCTGTGGAACCATCATTATCACAAGTTGGATCTTTCACTTGACATTTGCTGTATACCATATTTTCAGGACATTTTACGACTAAAAAGAAGAGTACACAAATCAGAGTGATAATTACGGTCTATCTACGACTATTCAGCGTGACCGTTCTGACGCGGCCGTTTGGGCGCATCCGTTTGGGCGCAGAGACAGAGAGACTTGCGCCAAAAAAGGACCTGCGCCCACACTACTTGCGCTCAATAGTACCTGCACCAAAGAGTCCCGCGCCCAATTGTCCCTGCGCCCAAACGGTCGCACCAGGAGTGCTGCGCCCAAAGATGGCATTCCGTAATAATTAACCTAGTTCCAGTTAAAAATAGTTGCAAAACTGATACTTACTGCTCGGATCACAATCTCGAGGTAAAATGCACTTTCCTTGTTTATCAGGTATATAACCTTCAACGCACTCACATCCTGGTGCACACATGCAGGCATACATTAAATTTAAATATTGCGTTTCGCAAGTCTTCCTGCAAACTTGCGCACATTCTTTATAAGTTGAATTTCTGGGACAGTCAGTGATAGGTGGACATTCTTCAGGCAATATACAGTCACCCTTGTCGTTTAGGAGATAACCATCTTTGCAGAAGCAATCGTTTTTACAATCCGGTGTTGTATTTTTGGGAATTTTATTTTTACAACTTGGTTGTATCAAAGACTGACACGTTTTGAATTCTGTATTCGGTTTCTTGCATACTGATAGTCAAGAAAGTGATAAAAATAAAAATATTTCAATATAAATTTACCAATTCTCGAAAACTAGTTAATTAAAATGTTACTTGTACTAGTTCGTTGAGTACTTACATTTATTACTCGCTTCTTTTTGAACAACAATTGCGTTATTTTTTGCAATGCATGAAACGATAAGCGCTAACAAAAAGATTGTTCGACTTGATACTAGCATTGTTGACGATATTATGAAATGTTGAACAAAAAAAAAATATGCGCGCGATTTTAGACCGAGAATACTCGGGTTTTCCCACTGTCATTTTTACTTTCCGACCATATACCGAAGGTATATTGATTGGTATAGGAAAGTAATGTAATCACGAGAAAAAACACAGTCTTATTTTTCCTTGATTCGTGGAGATGTAAAAATAATTTTGATCGGAAAGTGGAAATTGCACAGAAATTTACTAATCAACGTCATTTTTTTCGTAATCGCAGTGTAACCGATCGCAAAGTTGTGTGGTGCGAATTTAATGCACCGATTTTTTTCTTCTTAAAATACGTTCACTTTGGAAATAAATTTCAGTGTGATAAACTAAATTAAGCAAATAATTTTAGTGAATTTGGCAGACGTTGCCATGAATATTTGTTTGATCAAAATTATATAGCAAAATAATTTCATCGAACTTGACTCAACTTGTGAAGAAGAATTTGGTGGCAAAGTTGCGCGGTGCGACCCGGTACTGATTAATTTTTATTATTCTAAAAGGTTTATATTTATAAACATGTTGAATATTCATAGAAATGACACGCTATTTCATGCAATCATTCATACAAATAATAAAAATAACTACAGGTCACGGGTTTTAAGAAAAACTAGATGACAGGATGCGCGCGCATTCTGAAAAATTTTACTTTTAAAAGCCCGCTCCGCAAATTGTTCAATGGCGTACGTACTGTAGGAAAAAATTTTCAAAAGAAACATCGAACCATCATTTATGGCAAAATTTCTAATCTTCACATATCACGTCGTGTAGTCTGGTCTGACATTCTTGGCACGCCGCTGGTTAGAGAAAAGTTTCATTCGGAACCGCTCGGGTACAGTCGTAACTTTAGTTATTCACTCGCAGCGCTGACTTTATTTTGTGTGTTTATACATACGGAACTTATTTCAAACTCACCTGATGATTCACATTCATTTTTGAGAACGCATTTTAACATATTCCCTTTTCGCTCATAAATATATCCATCCTGACAAATGCATCGCTGAAGACAATCGTAAACAATCGGGGGATTTGGATTATCACAAGTGGCATTCGTCGACGAAGCGCAAGGAGAATAAATTGTATGTGAATCAAGTAACTGACACTCTCGACTTTCCTTATAGTACGGGCACTTTTCCGGTTTTAAGCAATTCAGGGTAGTTGCGTCATAGACTTTTGGTGCATCACAGAAGCAACCCCTTTTGTACTTCCCATTATTTGTTATTATATCCAAACAAGTTTGCGGACCATAGCTTTGATCATAGTGTTGATGACGAGGACATCCCACTTCTAATTAATAATTCAAATAAAGACAAATTAGAAAATATATCTTATAATCAGTCAGTGGCGTACCGCTAAGGGTGGGGTGCTGGCGCACCCCCCTTTTCAATCAAAGTTTAATGTAATATCATTTTAAACTTAAAAAAAATTAAATTGAACTTTTAGCTTTTGTAATAAATTTTTCAGCAACCCCCTCTAAAAATTCCTGACTACGCCACTGCCTATACTAATATATCAGAAGTGTTAATACTTATACCTTGTGGTTTACAATCAGTAATTAAAACACAATCCCCTTGAGTGTTTTTAACATATCCTTCGATGCAATCACATCCTGGTTTTTGGTCCTGCAGAGCACAATCAATATGCTCAGTCATATACCACGTTTGACAAGTGTTTCCACAATCATTTTGATTATTAGTGTACGTTGCATTTTCACCACAATCTATAGGACACTCAACGATCCTTATACATTTCCAGTCTCGACTTCTAACATATCCTTCTTTACAAACACAGCTCATTTGACATTCTTCCTTCTTTAAGGGTGATAAGTCAGTACAAGGACGTTCACAAATATGACTAATCGAAAATTGTGAATGTTTATCTTGTTTTACACATTCTGGAATAAAAAATAATTTACACATTCAATTGATCAAATAAAATTTATTTATTTATTTATTCATAAGTACGTTTGTTCTCTTCAGATTTAGGACACAATTTGGGATCAACACATTTATTTAGCTCTTTGTTGAACACTAATGGTTCCTCACAGAAACATCCCTTTTTGAAAGGATGTTTTGGTTCGGATATATCTTCACAGGTTTGTGGTCTAGAACATTCCTCGTAATGTTGATCCGCTGGACAATCCACTTCTGAAATATCGACACATTTTATTCGATAAAAATTAAAATACAAAATTATTTATGCATAAATCTTATACGGTTTCTTATTTATTGTAAAATTGATACCTTCCGGTTTACAATCTTGTATTAATACACATTGGCCTTCACTATTTGTAACGTAATTCGGATTGCAATCGCATCCCGGTCTATTCAATGGCATCATGCATCGGATATAAGGAGCCATGTGGTAAGTGGAACAAGTTCTTCCGCAAGTGTTAACCCATTGACTGAAAGTTGCATTCGGGCCACAATCAACTGGGCATTTCTCGTATAGAATGCATTTCCAGTCTGGTCCACGGACATAGCCATTTTTACAAATGCATTCATCGTGACATTCAGCCAACGCAAAATCTAAATCAGTGCAGGGTTTCTCACAGTTATGGGTTATTGAGAAGACTGAATTGTCATCGTCCATTTGGCATCCTTGAAGTACAAATCAATCAATCAATAGTATACTTTTTTTAGTTTATTTTTACGTACTTTGATTTTCTTCTGAATTTGGACACATTTTACGATCAACACATCTTTGATTAACACTATCAAATACTAATGGATCTGGGCAGAAACATCCTGATTTAAATTCAGGTTCATCGTAAGTTAGATCATCGCAAGTTTGAGCCCGGTAGCTTTCTTCATAGTGTTTTCCATCAGAACATTGGATTTCTAAAGACATAAATACATACTTCGTGAACGTATTCAAAGAATACAAACTTCCAACCCTGCGACACCATCCATTGACATGTTTCGGTCTTGTTGGACCTCATCGGTGTGGAGAGTCGAGTCGCAGAGTTGGAAGTTTGGCGATTGTCTCATTTCTCAGTCTTAAACATATTATTTTGCTAAAAAATAGTTTCCATTACTCACCTGCAGGATTACAATCTTCTATTAAAACGCAATCCCCATAATTATTCCTGACATATCCATCATTGCAATCACATCCAGGTGTATCAGGTTCTTTGCAAAGAATAAAAGGTGCCATTTTGTAAGTAGCACACGTCCTTCCACAATCATTTACATAACGATAAGTCTCGTTAACACCACAATCAATTGGACAATCTTCAAACGGAATACATTTCCAGTTTGGTCCTCGGACGTATCCTTTCTTACAAATGCACCTCATAGTACATTCACTTGTCTCCGTTGTTAAATCAGTACATTCTTTTTCACAAATGTGACTGAGCGAAAATTCAGATTTCTTATCATAATCGGTACATTCTGTTGGTGAATCACAAAAACATTTAGCTTAGAGGCACTTCACACGCTCAGGCTTAACTTAAGTCAAAACCGTTCAGCCCTGGACTCGTCTGATATTTTCGTTCTAAAACCATTCGGCGCGGCCGTTTGGGCGCATTCGTATGGGCGCAGACACAGTTTGGCACAGGGACTACTGGGCGCGAGTAGTTTGGGCGCACGTCATTTTTGGCGCAAGTATATAAATATTTAGAGAAATTCAGTTTTATATAATATATTGTACGTTTAATTTCTGAGTACCAAATCTTGGAATAATAACTAATTCCAATGTTTGACAGACGTTTTTCATTGTTACATGATTTTTTGTATTTTTTGTGTTGGTACACGAAGGCATGTGCAGCATTGAGGTATTAAATGCAGGTAGAATTTCTCTAAATATTTGTATACTTGCGCCAAAAATGACCTGCGCCCAAACTACTTGCGCCCAATAGTACCGCGCCATACTGACTCTGCCCCCAAATGGCCGCGCCTAATGGTGCCATTCCGTGATATATTTGGTCAAAACCGCACGATTTTGGCTGCACGCTTTGAAATTAAGATAAGTCTGATCATGTGTAGGGCCACTTACGATTATTTTCCGGTGAATTAGGACACAATTTTGGATCGACACACAATTTCGTTGAATTATCATAAACTAATCCAGTATCACAAATGCATCCGCTTTTATGACATTCACGAGATTCCGCACTTGAACTCGATTCCGGACCATGTTCCGTTTCGCAAGTCTTAAGTTCAACAGGATGTTGAGTCGAGTGCATGTTAGTTGGACATGATATTTCGTGTGGCGTACACTTTTCAGGTTTGACACAAATACCGTTCGAATTTTTGACGAAACCTTCATTACAATCACATCCCGGAAGGCATATTTTATATTTTCGACATGGAATTTGCTCCGGGTAATACATATTTTCGCATGTTTTCGGACACATGTTCATGCAACGTTTTGGCGTTGAGTTTGGTAAACACTTTGGTGGTTCTTATTGGAAACAAAATTACAACCATTTATTAGATATAGAAGAAAATATTAAACCAAGGCTTACCAATTTGGTTGCATTGTAGTTCAGGTATACATTTCCCATTATCCTGATCTAGGATATATCCTTTTTTGCAGAAACAACCAATTTTACATGATGCGTCACATATAAGTGACCTATTTGCACAAGTTCTTGGGCAAGTGCCACAGTCCGAGTATTCAGAATTTACATCCTTTTTCGCACAATCCGCTGCATTATCGAAAGTGCAATCTTGAGGTTTCACGCATAAGTTTTGAGAATTTTTAACAAAACCTTTGTTGCAATCACAACCTGGTCTACATTCTTTTGTGCAAACTTTCGGCATTTTGGAGTGGAATGTACTACAAGTATCAGGACATGTATTCTTGCATTCGTGGTATGTCGAATTTGGAAGACAAGGCGGTGGATCTGCAACAAGGAACAATTATATTTAACAAATAAAAGTATGGGGTTGATTTCGAAACGGAAGCGTACCGATAATTGGGCATTGATGTTCTGGAATACATTTTCCATGATCACCACTTAAAATATATCCGTCGATACATTCACATCCAGGATTAGACAATTCTGTACAAACTGGATTTCGGTTGAAGCAAGTTCTGGGGCAAAGTGGATACGTTGAAAATTGCGAATTGGGATCACGCTTCTTGCAGTCTATACAAAAGGAAACGAAAACAGGATTTTAATTTTCACTAAAAAAACACACTTTTTCAAAATTACCTAAATTTTCCTTGGTATTTGGACACATTTTCCGTTCTACACATTTTTTCCTCACTTCATTGTAAAGTAAGCCCTTATTGCAAACGCATCCACTTTTTATTGTGTCTTCTTCTGAACACAAAGACGAAGACGATGACGAAGAAGATGACGAAGAAGAAGACTTGGCCTTACATTTCGCAAATTTGGTTGGCTTACTAGAGTAATGCATGTTTGCAGGACACAAATGTTCTAATAATTCGAGAAATTACATTTTAATTTTAATTATTTTAGTTTTTATCTATTTTAAAGATACCTTGTGGTCCACATTGTCCCGGATCAATACATTTACCATCGAAATTTCTAATCATCCCTTCCTTACAATCACAACCAGGCTCGCAAATTTGGATGCAACGTTTAGATTCCAAAAACATATTAGCACAAGTATCAGGACACATATTCTTGCAACGACTAAAAACTTCGTTGACCGGACAATTTTCTACATTTCAAAGAAAAAAACCAATGAAATTATCGTAAGATTTATTACAATTTACTAAATTTTATTACCTGCGGGACAGTCTTTTTCTGGCATGCAGGTTCCAAACTGATGATCCAAAACATATCCTTCCTTACAGAAACAACCAATTCTACATTCTTCAGTGCACCTCGGATTTCTATTATCACAACTCCTCTCGCATCCATGGCAAAAACTGTATTCCATATTTTCCGGACAAACAATCTCTTCCGGTTTACATTCCCTTTCCAAAACACACTTTTTCTCGCTATTCAAAACGTAGCCAGGATTACATTCACAAGTGGGAATGCCATCACATATTTGTATGCACACAAGTTCCAAATTCATATTGGCACAACTTTTTGGACAAGAAGACGAACAAGGTTTTAGAGATGCATTTGGACCACATTGTGTTTGAGGGCATTTAGATAAAGTGACACATGTCTTATTGTCGCTGGAAACTTGTACCAAACCTTCTTTACAATAACATCCTTGCTGACAATCCATTGTACAGACTCTAGGATTCGGATTATCACATGTAGGCACACAACTTGAAGACTGACATTCGCGATAAACTTTATTGTGATCAAGCAGGTAACACTTTTCTTTGGAGAATTGTGTACAGTCTTCACCTTTGACGCATTTCGCAGTAAACTCATCGTAAACCAATTCTGGTGGACAAACGCATCCGTTGATCACTTTTTTCGGTTTTGTATTTTCGCAATAGGAAAGATAACCTTCTGTTGTTGGAATCATGTTATTGATACATAAAATTTCGATTGGCGGTCTTGGGCATTGACTTGGCAAAACACAAGTTTTGTTTGTCTTCGACACTTGTAACATTATCTTTTTACAGTAACATCCTTTTCGGCAATCCTTCGAACATGCAGTTGGCTTTGGTTCGTCACACGTGGGGACACAAGTTGACGATTGACATTCGCGATATTCCAAATTTGGACTTATATTCGCACATTCAACATTTTTCGCTGAAAGAGTGCATTCATCAGGAAAAACACACATACTCCGGTATTCGTCGTAAAATTGTCCTCTTGGACAGATACAACCACGTTGTACCGTCTCCGGCTTATCATGACCACATTTCCAAAAATCCCCCCCAGTTAATGTTATCAATAAGTTACTGTTGCATTGAATTTCTTCCAGTTTGCAATCCTTTTCAAGGACGCACTCTTTCTTACTATTTAGGACGTAGCCGTAGTTACATTCGCAGCCTTCCACGTAAAGGGAAATGTTGACTAAATCCCTCTGATACATATTTTCGCAAGTTTTCGGAATTGGATTCGCTTGCGTTGTATACGTTGCATTGGCAGGACATTCACATTCATCAATCGTCACGCAAACTTTGTTTGCATATGATTTTTGAATGTAACCCTCTTTACAATAGCAACCACTAGTGCAATTGCCTTTAGTGCAATCGATAACATATGGATTCAAACATGTCTTTAGACAACCAGGATATTGGCAACTTCGATACTCAAAGCGATCACCAAGTTTAGCGCATAATTGACTTTCTTTGGATTGCGGACATTCTTGTGCTACCACACATGAATTGGATTCATTTCTGAAGTACAATCCTGGAGGACAAATGCAACCCTTAATTGGTTTGCTATGTGGTTTGGTGTGAAGTTGTTCACAGGTGTTTAGATAACCATTGCTGGAAAATATCAAGTTATGTGGACATATGATTTCTTCGTCCTTGCAATCCTTTTCCAATACACAATCTCCATTCGTATTTAGTACGTAACCAGGATTGCATTCGCATCCAGCTGGGAGTAGAGCCAAACAGCGAATTCCGCCATCATATAAATTGGCGCAGGTTTCTGGACATGCGGGCACGTCGCGTTTAAATATTGCGTTCGCCTGACAAGGACATTTTTCCAATTTTATGCATTTTCCTTGAGCATTACGTGCATAATCGTCTTTGCATTGGCAACCAGCTTTGCAAGCAGGATCGTATTGCCTACGTGTCATGTCACAATGAAGTTCGCTGACGCATTTAACATACGTTTCCGTGCTCGAGCATTTTACTAAGAATATACAAAAACAAAAAAAATACGAGAGCGGACCGGTAACAAAATATTGAATTTTTGAAAATGCACAAATACTTACATTCGCAAGGGGTAGGCGGACATGTCTTCTTCGGTATACAAACCATCGAATCATTCAAAACGTGATTTGCTTTGCAAACGCATCCTTTCCAATTTGCGACGTAAATGTGATGTATGGAACTGTTCGAGCGATGATTGCACGTCTTGGGATATTGGGGCACGTGGTCGGTGTATATTTGATTGGCACCAGGACAAGGACAGTCCTGCCAGTGAATGCAGACATCGTTATCTGTATCTTTGACGTAACCCTTGTCGCAGTAACAATTTGGTTTGTTAATCGTAACTGCTCTTGGTTCCTTACAGGTTGTAACATCGTGTCCGACTTTTGCAAACTTTTCATGCACCTTACACTTGGGAGCTACCTCCAGACAAACTTTCCATATAAAACAATTCAAACACTCTTATACAAACACTTACGTTTTGGACATTTTTCTTTCTTAATACATTGTTGATGCTCATCACGTACGTAGTCATCGGCACAAAAACAACCCGATCGACATAACTTCGAAATCACTTTTGGTGGATGTGCCCAATTGTCACAATTGAGTTCAACTGTTGGGCCGCACCTTTTGTACACTTCGTTGGCATTGCACGAGTGACAAGCTAGTTTTGAAAATGTGATTCGAATAGTGATTAGTGATACGATTTTGGATAAAAAAATAAATGAATTATTTATTAGGAGAAAAGATTTTTATCTATTTTGCGTTCATAATATACCAATTAGGATACGCAATGTAGTGAATTAAAGAATTCCATGGTACGGTTTTTTAATGTTCCCTTAAGACAATTAGTTGCATAAAATAAAATTGACGCATGCGCCTTACGCATCGAATTCTAGTAGGAAACTGTAATCGTCGATCGTCATATTCTTTTCTTGATTTTTCTGCTAGTATTTAATTTATACTGTTTGCTGCCGCTTCACGAATATCTGGGGGAGTGCAACTTAAATCATTCTCCATTATAAATGTTATTAAATTCACTGATTTCCCGTTAATCGTTATTTTTAAACATTGCTACTGCCACGTTCAAACAACGGCCATTTTGAGCATCGCAATTTGGGTTGCCTACCATACACTTTAGAATTTTTTTTATTTGCTTTGTTCATTTTTATTTTATTTATAGTTAAATTTATCGCAAAATAGATAAAATAGTATAAGAAATTCATGCTTTACGACGCATTATAAAACTCGTCCATTGTACCAAACTTGGACTCGGTTTTATAATAAAGCGTCTTGAAGCACTTATTACTTAACATACTAGTATGTTTCACTTACCAACATAATTTATTAAAGTCGCACAACAAATTATTAGCAAACGAACTAACATTTTTGCAAACTTTACATAACAATTATGATGATGGTTAATATTTCGTTCCTTTTATAATAAATTAACTGAGTTTGAAGCACGAATTTGCGTGTGTTCGTGTCCGATTGGAGAAAATAAAACGCAATCTATTATTCTATAATTAAATCGACCGTGCTCTCATGAACATTCCGTTTTGAAACAAATTGTAATTTACAAGTAAATTACCTTTTTTTGTAGGTTTTTATATGTTTAATATTTCAATGTCATTGTTATC
The DNA here is from genome assembly GCA_030264535.1 of Liometoxenus newtonarum. Classification (NCBI taxonomy): domain Eukaryota; kingdom Metazoa; phylum Arthropoda; class Insecta; order Coleoptera; family Staphylinidae; genus Liometoxenus; species Liometoxenus newtonarum. Next base: position 5,055 of record JARJEB010021872.1, on the reverse strand, counting down.
CTTATCTTATGTAGTTAGGATTTAAATAATCTAAATTTAAGTATATACGTGTTTATTTTTCACAAAAAAAATTTCCATATTGAAGGAAATTTCGCATTTAAAAGATTCAAACGCAATTAATTAAATTATTTATTTCACATCCTTTCTTTTAAAATCGAACAATGCATAGGTAATTAAATACATAATACCAATTAGTCGCATTGAAATGTCGGCACACATTTGTCATCATCATTACGGACCAAATTTTCATTACAATAACAACCGGTTCTGCAATTTAAAGTGCAAGGCTCATTTCTTACTTTACATGTCGATTGGCATCCACCGCAAGTGGTGTAGTATTCGTTTTCAGGACAAACTAGAAAAGAACAAATCAACAAATGTTCAAAATATAAATTTTGGATCAGTTGAGAGAAGAAAATTTAGAAATATTCAAACACAACGCACAATTTTCCGAATACGAGAAAATAATCTTGATCGGAAAGTAGATAATTTCTGTACAATTTCTACTTTCCGATGGATACTTATTATTCATGAAATTAGGTATAGTCGACAGACATAAACAAAAATCACAGGAAATTTGTGAAATACCGATTTATTCAATTTCGACAACGACTAACGTTTAATGAAGTTGATATAGTTAATTCCGTGTGTTAGATAGTCACCCTAGTAACATGCGTATATTTTATCCTCAGGTTTTGATTTTAGAACTGTGGAATATAATTGGGGTGTTTGGAATATTTTAAATTTAAATATTTATAAGTTAATAACATAATGAATATAGGAAATTATTTAATGTGGAAATAGATAGATATAAGACTCACCAGGATTCACTACCTCTTGAGAATAAACTTGGACTGCTATAAAGCAAACGAGAAAGAAAATAAATCCAGTCTTCATTTTTGATCAATGAAATAAAACTGAAATTCGAAGGTATACTGATTAGAAACGTCTATTTTATTTATATAAATAGGTATACTAAAATGATAAGCATTCAAAACATCCAATCAATGTCAGATGGTAATTTACGTTTCAAAATTTGAACAAGCTATTTATTGACCTACACCAAGGGTCGGCAGACTTTCCAGTGAGAAGAGCCACGTTATGAAGAAAACATGATAACGAAGGTAAGTATCAGAGAGCCAATTTTTGTTTAAAACTTAGTTAAAACAGTAACCTTTCATCGATTTTGAAGGTTTTGTTATGTCCAAGTTGATGTCTGAAGAGCCGCAAACGCGTTTGCGGCTCGCGAGCCGTGGTCTGCCGACCCGTGACCTAGACAAATGTGAACAAGATAAGAAAAAGATAAGAAATGCATGAAAGCAGTCGAAATTACGAAATTTTTACATTTTTTAAAAAGCAATTTATCATTGTTAATAAAATCTACAAATAATTTAGTTTTCATGAATAATTGATAGTTAAGTTGTAAAAATTTGGTATATAAAATCAGGAAATGTTTCGTCTTGAAGCACAATCATTAAGTTTCCTTTGAAAATAATTAAACGTCTCCAAATGTCCTGTTTCACAAAGAGTTGCGAACCGTCAGGATTTGAGTGTACCCAAAAAATATTTATTGGAATCAAATTTGCATTACCAAACAGAACCGAAAACAGTCAGTAACAGAATAACTAATTATTTTTAAAATATTTGATAATATAAATGCCAAGTTAAGTAATCAGCTATCTAGGAAATGTGGTTATCATATCACAATTTTTAAAATATCGATGCTGATAAAAGTAATTTCAAAATGTGCATTGAAATATACCGTGTGATCCTTTAACGATCTTCCATAGGGATTTACATGGTAAAAATTTTAGGTCGAGTTAATGGGTCTCCTGCTGAAAATTTTGCGACGCAAAAAATCACACTCTTAATCTGTGCCATTTTTAACCCATTCTGATAGTTTTTAATAATAAGAGTACTACTAGTCATTCAAATAATTAATTTGAAAAAATCATGGTAGGCAATCACATTTACAATTGGGTCAAAAAGTTTCTGAGGCTTTTACCTTTCTTTACGTTAATGTTTTGTAGCTCGGAAAAGTAAACATTCTCAACTTTTCTGGAAGCTTGTATGTCGCCATTATTAATAAAAACGAATTTTATGTAAGAACACGTAAATTGACGTCTCAAAAATTTATTAATTGAAAGTATGTTGTTTAAATATTTGAACAAATGGTTTAATGGGTTGCATACTTATCAGTTTTTTTTAGATTTAAATTTAAATTTCTCCACTTTTCTCTTATTCTTTTTTTGAGGGAAATAGTACTACTTTTTTTATTAAAAACTATCAGAATGGGTTATAAATGGTACAGATTAAGAGTGTGATTTTTTGCGTAGTAAAATTTTCCGCAAAAGACCCATTAACTCGTCCTAAAGTTTTTACCATGTAAATCCCTATGGAAGATCGTTAAAAGATCAGACGGTATAATTTATTTCATTCATTCTTTAAATTTTACGTTTCTATGGTTAAATACTAAAATTCCAAGTGCATTAAGCGTATAAGTGTCACTTTCATTTCCCCGAAATATATATTCGTAATCTGCTTCGGCACAAACAATATTTGGACAATCGAAATTTACAATTTTTCAAATTCTGAATAGGACCATTTCTCCACCTATGATTTACACGTCGAATTTCACAATTAGCCATTTTGAAATTTACAGTTTCCCACTGTCAAATTTTGAATAGCACCATATTCCCATCCATGGTTTACGCCTTCACCACTAGGTGTTTCAATTTTCAACCTATTCTTTGTCTCTTCGCCGCTAGGAGGCGTCATTTTTCAATTTTCAAACGTTAGTTTGCCTCCTCGCCTCTAGGTGGCGCTGCGACGGGAGGACGAGAGGACGCAGGACGTCCCAGAACCCGCGAATCATATCTACCAATGACATATAACACTGTTATCAATACCTAAATCATCGGTATTTGGGAATCCTGGATCGCAATATTGAAGATTGGCAATTTTACAAATAACAGCAAAATCGTCATCGGATTCCGATTTTGGGCAATCATGCTTGCGAATGCAATTATTATTCGCATCTCGAACGTATCCATGTTGACAATAACAACCTGGTTGGCAACCATTTGTTTGTGATTGCGCTGGTGGATGTTGCCAGTTGTCACAAGTCAAATCACGATCATCTTCAAGAGACACTTGGTTCACGTCACATCTTGGTCCACCTTGAGCTATTATTATTAGGATAAATCCAAACAATAAAAAAATACTTCTTATCATGGCAGGGGCAGGCGGTAGCAAAAACTGATTAATAGTAACTTAAATAAAGAAAATTTCTTTTATATATACCTTCACGAATACTCCGTGAAAACAAGTATTTATTTATTCAATTGCAACATAATTGCTGATATATCATAATGAAACAAAATATTAGCCATTTTTCAGAATTCTATATTGTTCATTACTTATTATTGTTTATCAAGTGTAAAATGCGTTGGAAATAGTAGATTATATCATAAAGCGTATAAGTGTCACTTATACGCTGAATGATATATACTATTTTATCTCCGAACGCCATTTAATTTAATCAAAATTTTAATAACAAATGAACAAATAACAACAGAAATTGTTGAATCTCGTTTGAATCGTTGAATCAGAATAAACATTTCGTGAAGGTCGACGATATGGCATTTGACGTCTGTTACCGTTACGCCTGTTGGGTTGCATACAACTGCTCCACTGCGTACTGCACGCCGATTGGTCCGAATCACTTTATGCGCCTAAGAGGTATAAATTATTCACGTATACGCCTAGGAGGTATAAATTATATTAAGTATCGAGGCGTTATAAAGCTACACTTATACACCATGCAACAGAGAATGTAATGTGTCACTTATACCACGTTCGGAGATAAAAATAGTAAAACTACTATACTGAGGCGTATAAAGTATATACGCATTCATATAGCTATTAGTTAAAATCTTGTAACCGTGTAGAAAAAGTCTGTAATTATGCAAATATACGTTGTCCATGTGTTTGGCTATGGTAATGGTAATTCAACGCATCGAAGATCGAAGGTGTAATAATGTAAATGAAAAGTGTATACCTAATGTTAGTGTAGCTTCAACATTTACTTACGTATTGCTATATTTAAAGATTAAAAATTACAGAAAACAACAAGCAAACTCTTTCCAAATTAAGTCCAACTTTAACACAATGAATATGCAGTGCACACATAAGCTTACTTCTTTAGCGTGCCCCACAATCAGTCATCTCGTAATATTATTTATGGTATGCGCAAATAATAACGCACAAATATACTAGTGTGTTTAAACGTTGCACTCCCGCAAATTATTGTAACGACCATATATAGAAAGAGTTTTTGAATGGAAGTAATGCATCAGTTGAAACTTGAAATAAATTAAAAGCTAACAACAATTTAACCACCAAAAATCGAATTTCAATGACCTCTGAATGCTTTTTCATTTCTATTTTCACCCGATCTAGCTGGTGATTGTCCGTCAATTTATATCCACCCTGTATAAGGTATAAGTAAGCGGGATACATACAATAATTTCTTAAACCTTTAGCTATTAGCACGCATTATGCGTAAGTGCTCACATGTTAATGTTAATGCGAGCCATAATTAGAATAAATGTGTAAGTGTGCCGATAATTTTTATAATTCTCTATGATTTGCGAAGTTTATTAATTGCATACACGCATACACTAATATTCGTATAGATTATAAGGAATAATTATATACTTGAATTAGCAAAGCATATATGCATATGTGCCATAAATAATAACAAACCATTTTGATTTCGTTGGGAGCACTTTATTTTACTTGAGAATTCCTTTATTTTGTTTAACCAGCCGTGCTGATTCACAAGCGTATGAAATTTTTATCAGGATGAATAAATTTTTATTTAATTATTTTGCGTATATATAATCAAACATAAATTAATAATCCATCAAAATACATTTTTAAAATTTGCTTTCATAATAAAGCCATTCTAGTACTGAAAGCGGTTCGTTAAGGCATCTATCCTTCTATATCTATCATATACAATGCTTTAAGATTTTCTTAAGAGACAGTTCT
>JARJEB010021868.1:0-13883 GCA_030264535.1 Liometoxenus newtonarum | reverse complement strand
ATTAATACGCTCGGGCTTTACTACACTCGGCGCTCGCTTCGCTCGGCCTCGTGCGTAAACTTGCCCTCGCGTATAATAGCCTGCATTATAGGCTCATTGAATAATATACTATTAAATCTCAATGAGCTACATATTTCTAAACGCAGCTTTCCTAACTTGCACGTCCAACTCGTTTATAACAAAATTCCCAAATAACTCACGCGAAGAAAATCGCAAATAAAATGTTTTGAATTCATTAAAATAAATGAATGTAACAACATTATTAATGAGGCAAAACTAAATGGATTAACATTACATAATGCGTGTGGATACATGACAAAAATTGAAAAACAACAAGTTTCATACTCGTTGCTTTTCATTGCGGATTGTTGATAATTTAATTGTACTCGTTGTGCTTCATTCGTTTTAAAATGCCACATGCCACTATCATCGTTAGTAATTATTGTGGCACCCATTTAACCGACCATTACGCTACATAAATGTGAGTCATTTTATTGTACAACACAACAGTACAACTAGTGGAGCTTACTAAAATAACATTATATTCAATAAACATTAAACACACATTCTTCCATCTTATTATATATATAATTTAACTCAAAAACACACATTTCTTCAACGACCAACAATCGAACTTGTAAATAAAAGATGTTTCAGCCTTTGTTGCTTTTATTAAACGAGTAGTGCGAAAGGGATGATGTTTGGTGGTTTTATAGTTTTGTCCATGAGTTCACGGTACATGGCGAGGGTAAAAGGAGCACTTTTTAAGACATACAGTTAAAAAGAAATTGCCTGTCTTGATTTACGCAAAGATTTTTTTGGGTCTGATGTGTTTTTATAGACCATAAAAGATCTTAAATGCTAAAATGCTAAAGATATACCTGCTGATTACATGTCTGGACGTTCTTTTTTTGAGAAGTGCTCTTTTTATATGTATTTCGTTAGTAGCAATAAGTTTTCCACATTTTGTCCTATAATGGAAAATGGAAGATGAAATCTTTAAGTTTGTTTCTTTAGTATTTTTTTTATGTTTTACGTGACTTTATTTGTTGATTACCCAACTGTGCAATGAACCATTTAAATCTTAATTCAAAATAATCGACACCGTTTAGATACCGTTATTTAAATTTGGAAAGGTGAAATTTATTTGTATCTACATTCTTATGGTATCAGTAGAGATCAAATCGTAAGTCTCGCAAGTTTCAAGGTGGGTTAGCAGGATAAAAGCTTGGGAAAAAGTTATATGACATTCTCTCTCGATGTTGCCCAACCAAAGCTATACAAGGACATGATCCTTAAGGCTTGAAGAGGTCTTGACGAGGTAAACTGTAAGGACTACTGTATGGGTGTTGTAGCACTTGTAAAAATATATCTTGAGTCACTCGAAAAACTTGGCAAACTTGCACTTAACAAAGAATTTCTATTCAAATTGGAAATAACGCAGAGGATGATAATTTTTAATTTGCATTGTAGATAATCCTCTCGCAATTATACTTCCAGAACGCTGTTTTAAATCATTTGTCCATTTTTAAGGTAATTAATCAAGAAATAACAAGTAATTTGATTCGAAGACAGGTGGACTTAACCTGACATAATCCATATGACATGACAAATTAAGAATGCCAAACCCTAACTGGCCTAACACCTTTCGACTCACCCATTTCTTGTGCTTTTGTTCCCCTTGCTGTTCTTCGTCTCGTATGACCAAGTTGAGCGCTGTTGGAACAACCACGTTATGGTGGTCATACAGAGTGGTTATACAGTAATTCATAAATAGGAAAAATGGTCTACTCATGTCTTGTCTGAAATTAGACAAACTTAGCTGAGCTGTGCATCAACGCATGTTTGATGCAGCTCAGGTGCAGAAAACAGTGAAATTTAAATAAAATATTTTCTTGTGTTTCTACCCGAAATGACAAAATGTGGGTTCATAACTATTTCATTTGTAATTCATTTGCATATTTCAGTTTATACACGAGCGCGCATAATGGATCAAAAGTTAATATTTATCCTTAATATTCGTTATTTTTCTATACGTAGATATATACCTACATCTTGTATAATTTACATATCTCGGGATGTGCCTCGCGGGAGTTTCACCAGGCCCAGCGCTATATCAGCTATATCATCAACAACAACGCCATAGCACATAACGCAGACGACATCATTGATGATGCTGCTTTCTATTATCATCGTGCTCGCCTGGAAATTCAAGTCTCGATATTAGATCATTATACCTTTATTTTGTTAGCAGCAGGAGTTTCAACGTAACAACGTAGCACACAACATCATCAGTTTCATCCAAAAAGTGTTAGATATTGAGTGTTCTTCTAGGTCAAACTCCAGCCTTCGGATACAACCGACCCTTCGCCTCAAATATTTTATCGAGTAAACTAATAACGTAATCAGATATTAGTAATTTTATAAATTGGAGCCGGGGGGTCATCAGAAGGGTTCAATATCTTTCATTAATTCACTTTAAACAATATAAACGTTGCATTAATAATATTTCCTGAACCACATTTAAAATATGAGAGCCTCAAGAGGGCAAAAATTGTTTGGTAATTTGTCTTGCTTGTTGGTTGTCTTGCTTGTAGATTCATAATGTTTTCGAGCATTATATATTCACACCCTTTAGAATTAGAATTAAAACGAATTAATGAAACTAATTACTCGGCTGGGCTCACTTTATAAGTACTTTTCTTAGTTGCCCGGGACGCTGGCACTTACCGAACAACTATGACAGTTATAGGACTTGGACTGTGGACTGGGGTTTCGCTAACTATTCAACTAACAAATTTAATATACTTAAATTGAGTATATTCGGATTCATACACTAAGTACTAGTGCTTGAGGCAGTGTCGGCAGTGGCGGATTTCCTTCCGAACAGGCGGTGGTATCTTTCAGGTGCCCCCGAATGTCAGATATTTTTATATTTTTTTCAATTGGCTATAAGAAAAAAGAAATTTTATTAAATTAAAAATTTATTAAATATTTATTTATAGTGCCCCCAAAAGGTTGATCGCTTGGGGGCCCAATAGAAGCAAAATCTGCCACTGACTCTCGGCCAACCGAGCTTGAATATGAAAATACAGCTTACAACTTCACGGGAATATAACGTTTCGTCGTTTGGGCCTGGATTGTTTACGAAAATCAGTTTTCAAAGCGGGAAGCTTGCACGGCGTGCAAATCCAAATCACAAGACTCGTTTTATGTAGCTATACGAAATATCTACAGCACCAATGCCAACATAATTTCTGTCGCCGTTTATATATTTGTATATAAAACCATCTTATGAATATTCAAAATTTCGTTACTCTCTCTCGGTTAGAATGCACCAACCCATTGTGCTAACAGAATGTTTTGGGTACTCGAATGTAGGTCGTGTCTGTGTTACTTTCATTGTTGCTGCTCACCGTTGCCGGCATGTATTGAAAAGGAATATAATTCACGATTATCCGTTATCGTTGTCAGTATATCATTGTTTCTGTACCGATTCGGCCGTAAATATAAGCCAACAAATAACAAACAAAAACACAAAGCCAAACAAAGAGTTTGAAACCAGCAGTTTCAGTTTATATATGCTTGGGTTATGTAGTCATCGTCGTCGCATCAGTAGTGGGATGAAGGACGGATAACATGCAGGATGAAGAAGGATCTGGTGAGGGTTGGTTTACTGGTTTGGATGAGTTTAGTTAACTGTGGTCGCTTGAAACTTTTTTCGTTCATATTTCGTATATACATTTCTGCATATCAATATCAAGTTCAGTTCTTTATTTGGTAAAACACAAGTTGCCAAGTAAAATTAATATTGCTTCAAAAATTCGTAGATTGTATAGTAAAAACGTCGAGACGAGTCGCAACTGGAACACACTATGAAACGTACGTGCGGTTTACTGATTTTGCAACACAATTCTAAATCCGTACCACACACGATGCCGATGTCTTCAGTCGTTACATACGCTTTTGCAGACCACTTTGTTCGAGAATATAAATTTTTACACAGTAAACTGTATAGTCGATGTCCATACGGATGTGTTGGTAAACTCTATGAATAAAAGTGCAATAAAATAAAAATGAATACATTCACAAAAGTTGATTTGAAAAGAAGATATTGACAATTTCATGAAACAAACAAATATTTAAAACTGATTTATGATTAAAAGGAATGTATAAGAAAGGAATTCGCTATAATTCTGTGAATGGTGGAATAATTTAGATTTAAATTCACAAATTCGTATATTACAAATGAAGCTCTGGTTTGGATTGTGATTCGTTTCCTTTCCTTTCCTGGATATTACACAATACATTATTCCAACATATTAGTCAAGAAAGTTATGAGAGTGCGGCTGGCTGACGGTGAGCGACGGTCCCGCGTTCCTAAAAAAAGAATAAAACAAATACGCCAACGAAATACGTCGCAAATGAAAAATGTGAATAAATGAAATCTGTCGTCTCGTATATCTGCGTCACATAAGGATTAAAATATAAATGGAAATTTAAAAATGACTTTTTCGCAATTCACATGTAATAACTTTTAATCTCGTTTACCTGAATCGTGCGCTTTTCAAGCACCAGCTAAAAGTGTAAGTGGATATTTCGCGTTTAGTTCTATATGTGTTGGTCAGCGCTTTTAAAGTTGTATAGTTGTAAGCAAACATTGTGCTGTAAATATCTTACCCCCATGAAGAGGATGAGACATGTCTATACCTACTCATTGCTCGTTGCCATAATGAATTCTCTTTGATACTGCTTCTATTACTTGTGATATCTTAATCAACATCTATACAAACACAGAGGTGTAGTGCAGGGCCCTTCAAACTAACAAAACACTTTATGAAATGTATAGGAACACAAATGCACGAATAATCAACGTATATATACAAAACTAAAATGTACGGAGGTGATGTACCGTAATAACCGCCCCCGAGTTGCTGAAGCTGTTGATGTACCGTGTAGTCGACGCCGCTGCCATGGGCGTCGTAAAACGTAAACATAAAGTCGTCGTTTGAAGTAACCGAACATGAAAATACAGGATTTTTTAATTTTTTGTCTTCTGTTCTTTCGTTTCCGATTTTGACTATTAAAACCGCTAGGTGTACCTGCATGAAAATATTTGGTTGGCACGAGTACAAAGGGTTTTTGTCAAAAAGAAGATAAAGTTTAAAAAAGGATAGCCTAGCTAGGAAAATCGTTGTATATGCCTTCGATAGAGCACTTTACATTCATGGAGACAATCGAGCGCAAAAATGCGCTTCTAATTTCGCCGTTTATATCCACTCATTTCAGGGCTGTGAAAACGAAAGACGAGCCAAAGCAGTGAAGCAGTTAGGGGGTAGTAGATTGTGCAAGGCAGTGAGCAATAAGCGGCAAATAAATTGCCATAGCAAAGTGGTAATAAATTTGGAACGGAACCAATCCTAATTCCCATAAGATTACCATCCAAAAACATCAATGCACACATATTGACCTAGACTAGGAATTGCGAACCTATAGCACGCGTGCCAGACACGACACGTTTGAAAATGTTTGTGGCACCGAATCTGAAATTATAGAAAAAATTAAAGTTAGGCGCTTACTGCGGGACGCAGAGCAAAAGATCAACTCAAGTTTTAGAACTTTAATAAATATTCCTTATTTCGCTGTTACTTTATTAAATACTTCGCTGGCTACGTTAATTACTTGAAAAAAAAACTTTGCGACCTAGACTATAGACTAATCTATGCATAAAATAATTTACATTCAACAGTCCATTAGCGTTAGCATTTACGCACCTATACAAATACCTATTAATAGCAGTTGGTCATTATTATTAATATTTTTACCTGCATACCACCTCCACATTAAACGACGACCGACATAGTTGGCAAACAGCAACTCGAGCCATAATAATTGCATATTAAGATTCAACGCGCGATAATAATAAACAAGTAGGTGATAGAAAATTTTCGAGAGAATTTACCAACATTACCAAACCAACCACACATATATACCAACATAAACATAAAACACTAACGATATAATTAACCATACAGTAAATCTGCGCTGTGTGGATATTTATGCCCCCGTAGTCGCGTAGCTCGAATATTTTAGTGCAGATTTTACTATCGCGCGAAACCAGCACATCTGCTGGCTCGCCGTAATAATCATATATTATTATTAGGACGAGAAAGAGAGAAATAGAAAATGCGACACAACACCAAAATGTGAATGCCAAATTATTAAATGAACATGAATCAACTATGACATGAATCAACTAAATTCTTCGTTTTAGGAAGTTATTAGTTAGTTGTTAGAGAAATTGAATTAGGTATTATAGAAATAGAATAAAAAATCAGTTAACTCATATTTACATATTGTTGTTTAGTTTGACATTCCACTTATTTTCCATCTTTCATATCATATAACATATTGTGGAGAGCTTTCAGCCTTCAACTTCAGAATAATGTATTCGAAGAATAAGAAGTTCTAAATTGTGGTTTAGTTATAACGAGAAGAGTTTTCTGGAGTTTACAAAATCTCAATGCGAATGTAAATGCGAAATATACGAATGCGAATTGGATAAGTTTTAATTTTAATCCCCAAAAGGTTTCCATCCTTATTTCATCATGTGAATGTGAATGTCACATTGTATTAAAGTGTAGTGTGAGTAACAGTGAAATAAGGCACTCAGACTGAGCTGACCCAATTTAGACTTTTATGACGTCCTGGATAATGTCCACCATGTTCACCAGTCCTGTATGGATCCCTAGCTTACCCTTTTCGTCCGTGTCATCCTATATGATGTTCCTGTTTACTTTATACTTACTAAGTTACTATAATTCGGTTTCCGCAAACAACGAACGACGATCCAAAATTTCCATATAAAACGTTTACAAATTACGCACGAAAATAAATAATTAGTTTGCGTAATATATACAGTTATGACTTTATTATATATAGACAAACATATAAATCAGGACAACGTATTAAAGATGTACATTATACCTTTATCAATATACCTACCTAACATACATAAAACATAAATACCCTGGTTATGTGATATTTTAATAGCTTAATATGAAAGAAACTGCATATAAATTGGGTGATATTTCATATTGCTACGTCAATATTAATAGACATGAAATGTACAAACCATACCTACAAAGGAATCAACTAATAACGCAATAACGGTAAAAATCGGTGCGTAAAATTCGCAGCGCACAACTTTCCGACCATATATAGAAATCGTCGACCGTAGAACTCTGACTCATTTGAAATTTTGAAAAATTAATATCTGACAAACTATGTATCCTACGAAAAAATGTTATAGGAATTCGAATATAGAGAATTGAAAGCGCTATAAGAATATATTTTGTTTCTTCCTAGCTGAAATATTTATCCAATTACATGCAAATTTATGTTTTGACATTCAAGTAAAGTACCCTTTCTTACCGGCCGATTTTCTTTATTTTTACACCAGGTTCAGAATTTCAGATTTCATCCCGATATGTAGTTTGGCCGCATTTTTGTTCACACACACACACACACACACACACACACAGGCCAAACCCCTTTTTTTCGGAATCAGGGACTCGAGATTCGTGGAGATCCGTCGAAAACCCGAGTTGGAAATTTTGACCGACCACCTAGCTTTCCTATGCTATACCTTCGGTAAGTCGGAAAGTAAAAACGTTTGTATCGGAACATATAAAAAACGGCTCTGAAACTCACCCGCGAATGCGTTGGAGGGTGGACGTGCACACACGTATATTTAGAAAAACCAGAAGTACCTAATCTAAGAAGTTTCATTTCGTATCATATCGAAAACGTGCCTAATATAAAAGAAATGAAAATATGGACGCACCTAGCCAGAATGATATATTTACCTCGTTATATTCGAGTTTGTTTTATTCATTTTACGCCAACATGCATTCCGATTCTCTTCATACTTCTTCATTTTTGATTTCTTTTATGTATTAGGTACCTATATTTGAGTATGCACACACGACGACTCCTACGAACGTATGTATTCAAATTCCATCAAAAATTAATATATATATCTGCGAAGAAATCAATAAAATAGCAGACATCCGTATGAAAATCATTCTTGATTTCTTGAAGCCGCAGTGGTCAAGTGAGTAAAGTGTTCAGGCAGGATTCTCGCTCGCCGCACGACTAAGGGTTCGAATCACATCTGGGAGAGAATTTCCTTTCAAGGATTTCTCTCGTCTGTGCGTTGCAAATTACAAACTAATAACATCAGGAGATGCACAAAGGTCCCAACTAAGTGGCCTAGGTGCTGTGACGTAAGCCATTTTCCAAAAAAAAACAGTCAATAAGTATGTACATCTGAAGTATCAGTAAAATAGTATAAATCCGTATGAAAATCATTGATGGCTTGTCTTCCTTTCATATATCGTTTAATCATTCTTTATGTACTCTTTCTTCTTATCGCGCTTTGCGTAGTTATAAATGGTCAGGTGATGTCAAAGTGTGTATAGTAAGAACGAAAAAATAATAAAATCTCTCTTTGTAACAAGATTACATTTTTCGGGGATAAGTGAACAGGATATTTATTTGATGTACGATTTTTTCTATAGTGTGTGCCCCGATGAACATATAGCAAGAAATAGAAACACGAAAAGAAAAACGAAAACGAAATGAAGGAACAAAAATCATAAAAAGATATTCAATAAGAGGACTACACTATGGAATATTTTATATATATAAAATATTCGTGTCGCGTAAAAAGGAAATCTCTATATTGAGAAGTAACTTTTCTTTCATATATCCACCCCCTACACAGCAGTACATGTGAATTTATGAATTTCGCGTGTGCTATATGGCCGCAGGCATCGAAACATGAAACATTCAAACAAGCAATATAGCTTGTAATGCAGCCTTAAAACAGAAACAGGACGACGAGATATAACAACATAGCCAACATATTTAAAAGTGTCTTATATAAAACATTCGTCAAGTTAATTTACCTACTTACATTGTTGTAAGTAATTCCTACTTATGCTACCTGCGAGCGCCCTTATTTCTTTTTCCTCTTGAATACCCTCGCCCAGAAACAGAGCGAGGAAAGCGTCACATAATACCTACAAGGAAAAATTTATTAAATCTGTTGGTGTTTTGTGCTAGCATGATAAATGGGCGGCGTGACTTCTTTTACTGCGTTTCGTTTCTTTGATATTTTTCGGTTTAGAAATTTCCCGTTTCCTTGTGATCACTTGCTTGTGTGCGTTAAGTTTTTCCTTTCTTTCTACGTTGAGAATTTTCTTCTCTTTCAGGATGACAAATAATAGGAAAGCTCAGCGTGACGTACTCATACTGACAAACACTTCGTATTGAAACGGAATGTTATTTTAGAAATTTCGTCTGGGTCTCTAGAAAAAAAGGAATTCAATATATATAAAGAGAAATTTCCCGTTTGGGAAGAGTAAGGAGTGAGCAGAGCATTCAGTCAAAATTAATTGTGATTGCGATTGTGCATTTTCCTCAATTCTTGTAAGTACCATCATGTATTGCCTTCTAGTGAACAAAGAGATTATTTCGATTTACTCAGCAACGAACACGAGGAAACATTATTGTGTGTGTGTGTGTGTGTGTGTGTGTGTGAGTGTGTGTGTGTACCTAGCCTCGCCACGTCTTGGCTTGGCAGAAACGGCAGAAGTCTTGTTCTATTCGCAGTTGAATGGAATAATAGGAAATGGTTCGTTTAGAATCCGTTGTTTAAGATGGACATTTATTTAATCCAAGTCAACTGGACTGTCACTATTAATTGTTAATTTACTGGTTCTCTAGACTGGCAGTAAATAACCGTACAGTGTGCGCAGAGCGCGGTTCATTTACATTTCCAACTCGTCTACATATTCAACGCAATTACAACCGCACACTATTCCCACTCGTTGTGCGAGGCCACAAACTATGCATAATGTTAACGAAATATATTATTTTAAATATTTCTGGTTAGAATTGTTCCTCCACGCGAGTTTATGCATTATTCAAATTCAATTCAAGTGAAGAAAATACATTTAAAAGTTTGTGTCACATTGATCATGATCCAGTATATTTAAAACAAAAATTAAATCACCATTCAGAGTCACAGTTTGTCATTAATTAATTTAATACACCTTTAATGATGATTGGAGAATAATGGTGGTAATTAAATGGTTGTTTACCCCCGTTTTCTATATCCTTAAGCCACAGATGGGGATGTTACTCCTGCTGGTGCCTGGCCGTATAGCAACTGCTCGTCCTGTTAGGATGCTTTATTGTATTAGCGCTTGTTGCATCTAATCTAAACACTCTGCAAGTGCTTTGTCATAAGAAAATCACATGCGATGATCGCATGAAAATGGGATGAGAGTGGTTTTGAAGTCAGTTTGTTAAAAGATTAGCGGCATCATGAATTTTACTCTCCGATTGGTTTTAGCTGGTTCAAAACAACTAAACAAGCGAACAATGTACGATTAAATAACGCGCTTTTGAACAATAGGAAAGGAAATCTCTTATCATTGTGTGTGTGTGTGTGTGTGTGTGTGTGTGTGTGTGTGTGTGTGTGCAGCAGTGTGGTTGGATAATGCTGAATGCAGAATTTTGGCAATTTGGCGATGGTTCAGTTGTGGATTCAACAAACAAAGCCTAAGCGGTTGTTGGGGGTATGGTTTGCACACAACATCCGAATAGTCATATTAAAACGACAAACGGGTAATAACGGTATTTGCCGACGCGACGTTTAAAGCAGATTCGCAATGTGTGACTATGCACTGGATTAGGTGCGGATCCTAATCTCCTAATATGCGCGAATACAAGCGACAGGGAGACAAAATGTAAATTGAAATATCTGCGATTTCTGCATGTTTGCAATTTGGAACATCTACAGCAAATTTAGATTTGCAGATGGACTTCACATCTAATTTATTGGACTGATTATTGATTTTCTGCTGAATAAATACCCAAATGGAGATTAAAGTATCTAATAATATGGAAAAGGTGAATAATATTCTTGACTTGTCCCACCCCAGAGGAGGACAGATTATTATTATGATATATACCTGCAAACGTCTCCGGAAGTGGAACGGATACGGACAAAAGCTCACAAACAGAAATATCCTCCGGCAAATATCAATTAATATTAAAACTTGAAATACGGAAAGTAAACATGCTTAATCATCTTAAAATCCTAAAAAGTTCGTGTCGTAATTTTTTCTTTGCACTGCTGCTGTTCTCCGTTGCTCTAGTTTGGCTTTTTCATATTAAATTTTCGTTTCTTGCTTTTTCTTTTAACTCCTCGTCTGGACTCAACTGCAAACAAGCGACTCAGAAATGATTTGTAGCCTTAGAAAACAGCTATATTACCAGATAGCTTTTATTCTATATGTATAAGTATACCTTGCGATTATTTTATCGTCGAACATAAACGAGTCAAACTCATGGCAACGTGGATTTGTATTACTAACGACAGGGCAGTGGCGATGCACGATCAAAGTAATTTGTATGATCATGCCGTTACAGTCAGTTGTCAATTTTGTAACTTGTCAAAATTTGAATTGATTGTTCACAAATTCTTCATCAATCATGTTCGCAACCGAAAAAAAGGTAGTAGTAATTAAAATGTACGCACGAAATTATAGTCTGCGGACTGTTCGCGATTTATTTTCCATAAAATATCCGGTAAGGCCAATACTTTCCGTCAGTACAATACATTGTCATCCCCACTCTATGCCCGTCTGTCGGTGTGTTTTAGCAATACAAGTCCACACTGCCATGAGATTGTAGTACATGCTATGTTCGACGATAAAATATTCGTTCTGTATATAACAGCATGCTTTCTATACTGGTAAGTCGGTACGTAAAACATCAGGGTAAAAGTATTTCGTGCTTAATTACAAAACGAATGTGTAACCATAACCAGTGTGTCGAGTAAATGCAATGAAATTTGCAAATGAGTTTTCCCCATCCTAACTGAACATAAACACGAATTGAAATTTTTTACACCGGGACTGGCCTTGCCTGGCATGAACTCATGATGATGATGCACAGGAATGACTTAATCCATAAGTAACAGAACACAAAGTTTACGAGTTGATGATGAAAACCGCGAAACTAATTATGTCTGGCTCGAATCCTTTTGAATTCGTAATCAAATGTAACTCGCTGTATAATTAAAAACGTTAAATTATGCAACATCAATTTCCTCCTCTTTTGCGCATCTGTATTTTTTACACCTCCATAGCTATAAGCACTCAGTATAAAAGTGTAGCAATAATGAAAATTGTTTTCATAAATTTTGGTTTTTATTCACGTGCGTAGCAGATGTGAATACTCATACGTCATGAAGTGGTTTTTCTAATAAGAAAACCTACAGAGAATTAAACAGAAAGTATGTTGAAATTCTTGTATAAGTTATGACGTAACATTTTGAAATATTAACAACAACAACAACAAAGGTTTCATACGTAGAGTGCTAACAATTCTTATGTAATTAGGAGTGAAAAGCGCAAAATGCTTGAACTCACCCAATCAAGACTACACATAGAAAATATACCTATACACATGGGTCAGATAAAAGTCACTTATCAAGATAAATAAGGTGCTAGTGTATTTCATACCTTGCTGCCGTAATTCCGCTGTCATTTATTTAGAAATATACTACCCTGAACATACACATAGCATACCTATAATAACGCGCATTTTACCTTTAGCGAATATACGAGGGTGTACAATTGTACATTGCGAGAGTATACATACATTTCTCTCATTTCCGAGGTTAAGTAACATCGGAGAATGTATGAAAATTTCGGAATATGTAGAAATTGTACGTAGAAACATGGAGCTTATCATATCCTATAACGCAAAAAAAGCAACAACAACTCAGTTTTATTTTATTTCATTTTATTCCGCGCCGAGTATACGCGCGTATTCGCGGTTTGAATGTATATTCATTTTGTTTACTTGGCGTGGTTGCTTTTGATGCTGGTAGGAGGCCAACCCTCTCTGTTCGTTGGTGTCCTATATCCTGTACCTATACTCCACCTAAACAAGGACAATTTTAATATAAAGCTGCATAAACCGGTTGCCATGGTAAATGGTAAATGCGAGGACATCGAATTGCAGAACGCAGCTTTCAAACACAAAGGAAGAGATATGTTACTGTAAAAGCCCATATATTGATAAATCCTAAGTTCTACCGATAAATGCTGGGTTTTACCAGTCCGATTTCGTAAATTCTACAATTTACCGGTCAGTCCTAAGTTTTACCCTTATCAATGGAGATGTTCCATGTCCCCAGGATGACCTATTTGACCTTCTAATGGAACAGCTGATCCGGCCCACCATCCGTACCACCATTCCGTACAATTGGAACACCTCTGCACATCCAAGGCTCCAATCGTATTCGTTCGAGTTCGTATTTTCGTTTGCGTTCACAACGAGACCACGAACTCGAAAGAAAATTGAAGCCTTGGCGGTGCAGAGGTGTTCCTTTATACCGTCAGAGTGGTTCGGATCAGCTGATTAAATTAGCTTCGGGACGTCATCATGACGAACGTGGAACAAGGTGCATTCTTTGTAAGTAACTTTTCTGACGAGTTAAAGTGAAAGTAAAGAAACGGTTTCGTGAAACTGATGGTGCACATGATCCAACCACAATTTTTTAATTAATTCTGCGACTACTTGTCAAGTCAAACATATAAATTTGCCCCTCAATATTCAGCAACGTCTCACTTGGATCGGAAAAACCCATATTTTCCTTGCACAAAAACGAGAAGCAGAAATTATAACCTCAAATTTTTACGCGTGAAATCTGGAGGTAAAACTCGATGCATTCTATTCAGAGGTAAAGTTACAACTGCGCATGCCTTTCACTTTTCTAACTGTCTCTGCCGAGGGTT
>JARJEB010021854.1:0-23027 GCA_030264535.1 Liometoxenus newtonarum | reverse complement strand
CCGAAATAACAATTCCCCGAAAGGATAGTTGCCCGAAAATAAAATTCCCCGAATTACAATTGACCGAAATGAGAATTGCCCGAAAATATTATTTTGTTAATCCAGTTCGGTTTGGGTGTTAGTCCTTATTGGAGTTAACGAGAAGTTAGTGGTAAACACACAAAACGTACTTGGTTTTAGCCTACTTGGTTTTTTTTTAATTTTCTGGCAATTCTCATTTCGATCAATTGTAATTCGGGGAATTTCATTGTTATTTCGGACAATTGCTTTCGGGCAATTTTCCTTCGGGCAATTCTCCTAGATCCACTTGACGCAACGGGCTGACGTCATGGATTGCTGTGGATGATTCCACGCACGAATTATTGGCTAACATACTTGAATGTGTATTATCATTATTAGTGCACCCAAAAAATTAGTAATGTGTTGTAAGAGGACATTTTGCTAGGGGCACATCGAAATTAAATTAAACAAATCAGGAATTCCGCTTTTACCAACACAGTGACCCATTTATCATAGAATTATGCATGCATGCATATACATATACATATGCATGTACATTAGCACAATGTACATCTGTTGTATTAGAATGATGATATTTTGCCAGCAGAACCAGAGAATATGAGAAGATAGAAAGAACATTATTCATCATCAGTAAACGAGAGAACTCATAAAAAATCAACATTTACATGAAATATAATAAACGCAGAGGCAGTGTTTCAATTGAATTGCAACTCAATGAATTCAATAGAAATGCATTGAAAGCGCATCAGGATATAGAGAATAGGCAAGTCTGCATACAAAATGCATCAGACTGTGCAGTGTCTGTGCACTGGATGATCCCCGGTTCCATGCCTGTCAACCCAAACCATACTACTGCCTAATTCAGCTATGAACAGTATAAAAATTCAATACGCTATGTATGCTTAAACACATACGAAACGAAAGGACGTCGAAACAGGAATCCTGAAGGTTCGTAGATGAATTCAATGCGCATTGTGGATTTGCATATATTATATTTCGTCGTCTAGTTGCTCGATCACTACGTATTTGTCACCGAAACGCGTGTTTTCGTATAGGGAACAGACTTTTAAATTACCCGCAATTGGAGCCATTCATAACTTGTACATATTTCTATCCTTCCAAAACAAAACTAAACGAAATCGTGAAGAATGTTTAAAATTATCAAATTTGTTGATTTTGATAGAACCCATAGAATCCTACATAGACAGGAATATTTTGTAGCTTGTTTGAACATGCTAACTAACGAATATAGCATTTTTATTTGTTAATAAAAATATTATTCGTTTTATGATGCTCATTTATTTTTCGTTAGTTGGGGGCTAACGAACTAGAATTATTCGATTTTATTGATTTTTTTCTTTTGCGTTTTATGACTCTACTTGGTTCATTTTTCCATCAGAAAAAGAGTGTATTTTATTACTTTATTAATTACTATCGCATAAACGTAACGTTAAGAAATACAGCATTAGCGCGTCGACTAGATTTTAGTGCATAATAAAAATGTTGAAGAAAAATAGTGATAATATATAATATAAATGAATACCTAAATGAAGGTACCTTATAATCAAGTCATAAAAGTTGTACCGGCGTTTGTAATACATGGGCAAAGGATGGTTCGCTCATGGAGTGCAGTACATAAACAAACACGAGATTGGATTATGTGCGCGTTTATTTTAATTCCAAAGCCGCTTGTCTCACATCTCAAGATGTTTAAGGACTTCTTACTCCTTCATACATTTATATAATCTATTCATATTCCGAAGGGAACCAACGAAATATTTCCATATGCCTTCTTATGCTAAGTTTATATTTAAATGCTTTCCAAACACCCTGTAGGTATGGATCGCAACAGGGGAGAATATACAAAATGCACCTGTTCCTTATTGACTCGAGGTATGTACTTATTTTATGCTTGCAAAGAGCTTAAACTTTACCTGATGAGTATACTGCTACACGATGCGGTTGCGGTGCGGGATTTCCTCGTAAATTGTATGCAGACACGTCTACAGGTCTCAAAATGCCGCTTCATGCATTCGGATACCGAAGACGCTGTCGTCGCTGTCCCGCACCGCACCCGCATCGTCTAACTATGTACTAAAGCAGAGACGCATTTGTATATACCTACAAATATTGTAGTTGAATCTCAGCATGATCAAATGGGTTTACCTACACGAAGCAGGTGGAATGCCGCATAAATCTCACGATTGCTCGATGTTCGTCGCTTGTTCGCACCTCATTATCATATAATAGGCATTAAAAAATATTTGGAATTCGGTGGAAACCACTTGAGAATTTATTAGAATTTCGCAGGTGTGTAAACTTGAATGTTGATTCAAGTTAATTTGCATTCAATTTAAAAACCGATTCTTTTAATATTTAGGTAATCCTCTGCGCTTGCTTGTTTTCTAATATTAAATAATCGTTTGGGATTTAAGCTTAAAGCCCATCAAAGAAAAATGAAAAGTTACGCAGGGGTGTAAAGCTCTTTAGTTGTTTCATGGCTTTCCATGGAACAATTTTGTTAGGAGTTCTCTGGCCTATTGAAAAAAACGGTAATTTGATTAATCACCTGATCGAGTTATAACATTAAAGAAGGTGGGGTTGTATAGGTGGATGTACCGAAGTAAAGAGCACCTCATAATTCAAACTCTTCTGCTTCACGATAGTGCTCGATGCGAACCATCCAAATCCGTAAATCCGATGATAATCCGAATCGGGGGGTTCTGGGCACATCGCGCTTTAGAATTAAATAAAAAGTAAAGTAAGCAGAAAAAGGAATCGAATAATAAAATATGTAATAAAAAAGAAAATAAAAAGTTAGGAGAGAATGCAAACAGAAACGCACGGTTCGAGTAAGGAAGATCGTTTTGTTTGTATTTTTTGTGTTTTCCTTTTGTAGACAGGGAATATTTATATATTTATTTACTATAATACAAAAGGGGGCTTGCTATGCATTTAATGGAAATAAAATCGGCTCTCTATTTACTTTCGGATTTAATATGTAGTTAAAGGAAAAAGTGTAAATATTATGTTGAAAAGTATTTTCATTTTTTCGTGAGAAATGTGAATAAAGAGAAATAATAATGTAAAGTATCCATACATTGTTCCTAAGTTTAAATCCTTTTGATCAACATTTCTACATATGGACGACATTCACCAGGGTAAATCTTTGAAATGCAAGGGGTGGCAAAATTTCAATGTATACATTATGCCGAAACGAATTTAATTATTTTCTCTAAGTCATTCAAAATTTAAGGGTTCCAAGCCTAGAACTACATTTGATGCAAAGTGAAATCAGCATAATCAATACATACTTTTCGTAATTTCCATAATTCCCATTATATATGGAAATTAATAAATAACTAGTAATGGAAACGACGGAAAGCTCTCATGATGTATTAACTTGTTAATTTATTTGCATTAGAAACTTTTCATCGTTTGAAATCATGCTAGATAAAATAAATCAACAGAACACATTAAAATTAAAATATTTTAATTAATTATTTCAAAATAAATCGGCAAAAATTTAATACTTTTGTAAGTTCGTATATTATTTTTGCATTATTTTATTAAAAACATTAAATTACGAACAATACACGTTCAAAATAATTAACAAAATTAATAAGTGTCAAGTTGTCATATGTCATTAACGTGAATATTCATAATTACTAAAACTACACGTACGTTCGAATTAATTAAATTATTTTAAATAATTAATTTCTGAGTATAATTAAAACGAATCCCTATTGGGGAGAATTTCCATGAAGGCAAGTATTTTTTGCAGTATTTTGCAATGTATATAGATTTTGGAGCATTCTGCATGGTCATTATTTATGGATGAAGCAAAAAAAGCCAATTATTTTAATAATAACACTAATGAGACATTTTTGTCTCCATAATCCAATTAACTCTCTCTGTAATCTCTACATATAGAAACTTATTCAACAACAACGAAACGATAATAAAATAAAACAACATGAGACGAATCGTACCGATTTATATCTGAGTTGGTATAAAAAATAATATTTTATGCGCTTTTCTCCCGCGTTGAGCATGAGCAGATTACGATTTGTGCATTTTGCGATTCGTCCTACTGCGTACAACAAATTTTACGAGCATCAGCACAACATTCATTTGCTATATATATTTCAACGTACAGTGTTGTTAAAGTTGGCGGTTTTCATTGTTGGCGTTATTGCGCTTTTGTGTAATTAAGCTTTCGTATATAACTGTTACATGCATTCACATAACAAGGACATTGCCTGGACAACGTTAGTCACTTGTAATAATATCAATAATACGAAATACGACGACTGTGGGTGCGTGGGTAGAATGCTGACAGTGGCAGTTTTGATATTAAAATATTTGTAGCTTTACATCGTTTAGTCATTTTAGCTGCGTGTGGGATCGACAGTGGCTTCCTTTCCAAGGGTGTAATCCTTGTAAATCTGGTTATAAAATAAAAATCGGTACGGGCTCACCGCACAACTTTCCGACCATTTAGATAAAATGATCAAAACATATATAAAACAATCCAAGAATTTTTTGTTTTTGCCTAGAAAATTATGCTAGCCCAATTATTATTTTTTAGAGGGATATTTATCAACATGCCAAAATGGTTTGACCCGAATTTTGTTCACGTGGAAGAATTCAATTTTTTTTTTCACCGATTACATATCTTTCCTTACTCTCTTCGGTAAGTAGCAAAGAAAAAATGTTTCGATTGCTTAAAGCCTTACTTTAAGCTATCCTTAGCTGATGATTGTGCATTTATGACACAAGAGTATGCTTTATCCTTTTTACATGCATATTGTAGAAGCTCAGAAGCTCATTTTTTTTTGTTGAAAATTTTCTTTTACCCTTTGACTCCTTCGGTTTTATTAATATTACTGATTTTTATTCCAATGGAACTTGCATACCTATATGGATGTTATTAAATTTAAATCTGTAAGCTGGGCTTATTTATTATATGAAATCAATGACGTCCAGTACACAATAAATATCATGTCAAATTCATATTGGGATTTTATTGTGTATTGTGTTGATCTTTATCTATAGGTATTTTGGAAATCTGGGAAAGAGATTTTTTTTACTCTCCTAAGCGACCAAAGAAAAGGTCTGGAGACCCTCTTTGAGTGTTTGAGGATACAATAAATGAATAACAGAAAAAAATATATAAAAAATGATATCGGTGGACAGTTTTTTTTTTATTTTCTTGTCATTTTGCTATTGAATCACAAATTTTCTATACATTTCTGGTTAAAATGTAAAGTTACGATCGCATCTCGAAATAAATAATGAAAGAACTTATTACGTCCAAAGTCCAAACGTTATGCATTAAAATAAATGAAATAATATATCAGATTTAATTTCTTTCTCCTTCAATCTTTCAGGTACAAGGATGCAAAACTTACTTCGCCAACATAGTGCTGTGCTGATCTTTATTTTTACCGGTTCGCTGCAGTGGAGATGGCGTGCTTCTTCGGATGATGTGAAAAAGGTATGTAAATGGGCGCCACTCCACATTTAACGTGGCAGAGACACGGACTATAGTTTATACAATCAAATCGGGTTATTAATACAATTTATTAACTTCCGAAACATACACAAAAGAAATTTACGACTTGCTTACAGGCTAACAGCCACACCGCGTTACAACGCGATTAAAAATCTGTATATGACAATCAGGTCTGAATTAAAATATCGTCACGATTCACGCAGTTGAATCGAGACGCAAATGTATACTGATTTATCAGACAATATAACATCTGTGACACAATTTCAAAGAAAATGACGAGGGGTCAAGTGCACGTTATCCCGACCGGGAATACAAAAGTAATGTTCAACGTTACAGTAGAACTCCAAGAAAAAAATTAAAAAGATTAAAACAACAAGTATGTTTAAAAAGTTCCTTCCTTATCTGTTGATTTCTTCTAACTTTCTGAATCACAAGGTATCGTGTGAAGGCAGATGCTTTTATCCCGAGCACGTCGCAATAAAGATAGACAATAAAAAAAAGAAAAACAAATTGCGTGCGTTTATGTCCTATCCATAGGCATTAGTATGCTCAGTTCTACGACTACGGGTCCTGCGTCGACATCAAATTTTCATTCTCTTTCATTTCGCTCGAATGAAAATTACACGAAGCTACGTGTTTCCCCACAAGTCCAAAATAAAGCATTTATATTGCATTAACGCAGAAAAAGT
This sequence comes from Liometoxenus newtonarum, assembly GCA_030264535.1. Classification (NCBI taxonomy): domain Eukaryota; kingdom Metazoa; phylum Arthropoda; class Insecta; order Coleoptera; family Staphylinidae; genus Liometoxenus; species Liometoxenus newtonarum. The sequence continues at coordinate 16,799 of JARJEB010021854.1, read as the reverse complement.
GCACTTTCCCACTGTACTAGCAATTTGTTTAGACGCAGCAACCAAAGTGTAATAAATAATAATTTTTTCTATATTTTTCATAGTAGTTTCATCCTTCTAATTGTCCACTACTAGCACAGACGTACTAGTAGTTCAGGCTACTAAAAGTCGTTACGTTGTTCTGTGTGTATAGAGCTGCTGCTTTGTATTATCCTGCCCTTCTCTTCCAGGAAAAGTTGGAGGACATTGTCCATTTAGTACGTAGGTTTAATGAGGTAGCCGTTGCTAGTTGCACTGTATACACGGATGTGTGTTCTAGTAGTCTAGTATATGTACTTACTTAATAAAAGACCAAGTCCATGTTTACATGGATGGGGGCAACATGGCAATGAATACGAGGAGTAGCTCTACACGAAGAAGTGGTCTTGGGATGATAGTCTGGGATGGTGTTATTTCCTTCTGGTGGAGTTAATTTTATGTAATACGACCCTGTTAGGTCAGAGGTTCGGTCATTAAAAAGGATAGAAGGGCTTTGGTCGTGCATTCCCGGCAATATGAGTACACAGGACACTAACTTCCTAGTCCATAGACGTTCGAATGTTTCCATGCAACATATTGTCTAAATGTAAGTGGAACGTACAATAAACGAACAAATGAGATGCCATGCAATTACAATGGACTATAGAAAGTGTGACCTAAATTCACGAATGTTCAGCAAAGCCAAATTTTAACTATATAATGAACTAAAAATATAATTTCTTTGATTTTGTAATTTTCTTAATTGTATTTTTCACTATGAGTTTTGATTTTGATTATGCCTGTCATTGAAGTTTTGCAAAATTTACTTAAAGTTACTTTTATAAATGTAGTTTTTTTGCTCCTGTTTGCGTTCTTACGCTGGTTACGAATTTGGATAAAAAAATCTTTGACACTGTATGATGTATAACCCAAAGCCCATCGTCATTGTGAAACGGCTGTCAATCAGAGCTCGCGCGATCGGCGATATCATTAGTTATCATTCAATCAGCCTTAATCTGGGACCACGCGGACGCATGATTGATATCATCTCTCTTGTTACCGAGAAGAAGGAACCTTTCATAAAAGTTGCCGATAATCGTGGTACATATCATTACATATCTCCCGCGATCCTTTGCACAGGCGTAAATGAACGAAACGAATTCAAGAATATAAACGAATCAACTGAAAGAAGGATTCCGGCTTTAGATCAAGTTTAAGTTGTAAGTTTTTATGCCTAATTTTTGCCAAGCAAATGCAAAAGTATACTTTGCTGGGAAGATCGTACGTAATAATAGTTGAGTTGGCTGATCATTATATATTTTTTTTTCGAATAATTTTTGCCCAAGCATACAATCTAAAAGGATTCGTTGGTGCGAGAACGGTCAACGAACGCGAGCACATCAGAAGTCAAAAGTTATTTATCAAACATTTCGCTTTCGCATGTAAGCCGATTAAGCAAAGTCGACTTTTTGGATTCATGGAGTACTTCAACTTTTGGTCAGATTATAAGAGGCTTAAATACGAAAATTCATTTCTCAATGACAACCATCATGTTCAGTTTCTTTTCGACCACTTTAGTTTTCGGATTTTTTAGTATACCAACATACCTTTATATTCAAAATTTATAATCTAGACGTACAGCTCGCGTTTATATGCAGATAAAAAATATTTTTAAATTAATTTGTCCGGATTTCGATTACGACGTTCGAAAAAAGTTGTAAACAGCTCACGATTTTTGAAGTTTTTTTTTTTTATAAATATGTCAAAGAGTACGGACCTACCTAAAAGTTTTAGTATATAAAAATTGAAACCAAAAAAGAAGATATTGAAAATTTATCCTTAAAAGTATTACGTTTATTTGTATACGAGTACTTGTTACTTTTCTTACGCAAAGTAATCGTTCCTTGAAGTATAAAACCGGAATGGAAATAAATAACCGCGCGATTTGACGCTAACAAGGATGGCCTTTCATAGTTGGGCATTCCTTGATGGATAAGCCGATGCTTAATACTCTCATCTCATCCGAATGGCAGTTATCAGACAAGGGACCAAAAGTACTTGGACAGTTTAACAGCAATGCAACTAACATTCCTTCAAATCGTAGAGATTACAAGACAGCTAGTCTTAGCAGCTCCGTTCAGTTGATGTTGTGCCAGGGGCGTCTGTATTGTAGGCCCCTGGGCAAAGCAATATAGTAGTGCCCTGGAACCCTATTCAGTATTTCTATGGCAATTATGGGGCCCTAGAATTGTGGGGCACCTGGCAACTGCCCACAATGCCCATTGGGTAGGACGGCCCTGTGTTGTGCGTTGATGCCAACTGTAACTATTGCAATTGATGCCAAAGCAAATGAAGGAGACTTGATAGAAGAAGGAAAGTGTGTGCGTGCCATTGTGTTAAAACTTATTTCGAATCAACTAATCAATCAATCTTGAGAGTCCGAACAATGAAAACCTTTTAATGGTAAATTCTAATGCAAACACAAATTTCGATCGGTGGATTACGATCCAAAAGAGGGCCAAGGGACGAACGAAGAGTTCTTATCTTATTGTTGCACGAGTATATGTTCGTTATTCCAAAACCAATTCAACTTCAAAATGACATGTATTGTTAAATAATTTTAACAATAGTTTACTCAAGAATGTATCGTTATTAGGCCTAAAGCTTAAAAATCATATTTGGATGAAAAGAATATTCCCGGTGTTGAGGTGTGGTGAAGTAATGAATTGGATGTGTCAATGGGGATAAATAATTTTCCGTTTACTTTGCCAAATACGAATTCGAATCGGAAGTGTTACTCACCCTAGCATCTGAGAGTCTTTAGGGAACAAACGTGCCAATCAAATTAGTTGCCAATAAGTCTCGCTTGGCAAACCGACCACTTCCCTTTCAACTCTCGCATGCCGTCTTTTCCATCATCATTTCGTCCTCGTTCAAGTTTATTTACCCACTTTCCCACTTTAAAGCCGTTTCCGTTATTCATTGCCATGTTACTAACCATTTCAAAATTATCAAGTAATATTAGTAAAATCCTTTTAGGATCGACTTTAATTAAAATTAATACCCAAAACAACTAAAACAAGTCTTCAAATTTCTATATCAGTCTTAACTTTTATTTTAGATTATCCCTGTGACAGCCATCAGTTGAAATTTGTATAAACAAACACATACAAATCCTTGATATTAGGGATTTGCTTTTACAAGATTTTATACCCTTGTGAGACGGGTACAACAATGGAGGAACTCTTAAATTTCCAATTAAGCGCGAAACGCGAAAAGTTAGCTTCGCGTCACCGTCGTATAGCAAATTGAGTAATTAATAAATAATCGCGCGTTGATTGCTTGCGCCTTTTGCGTTTTAATTGCGCTAGAATGCGAACCCTTGTCTTGATGGAGCTGACGAAAAGGGAATTCGTTGAAGACTTTGCACATCACGTATTGTGCATGCTAGAACTTGTAGGGAGTCAAAAGATACAAGAAAATATTAGCGCATAAAAATTCAGGACGGCGCATCGTGCAGGGTGAAAAATAACTTTCTCTTTTCGGCTAGCGTATTAACGAAGGGGAGTGCTGACCATCCCCAGAGATGCCCTTGCTTCCCGAGACAATAGCTTGTGTGAAGGGCATGCGCATGGCAATAAGTCTCTTGGGATGGATCGTGACGAGAGTGATGATCAGAATGGGAACCGCGAATTTATTTTTGTGCTTTTTATATGTACAAAGCTGGGCAAAATAGTTAGGATTTTTAAATTTTGGAAATATTTCGTATCTCCCTCAATTCAGATGCAGATTTAATAAGAATACATCTTATGATAGCAGTCAGTCCACACTCACCGAGGTTCCTCGGGCGAGACATCTGCAGAGGTGGTCAAAGTACACTCTCAGCTTGTCTCGACTAAGGCTCTCGCTCTCGCCTCGTGCCCTTTGACTCGTGCAAAATACCGACCAGGAACGGAGCGTGGAAGAGGCAAGGCGAGGCTTCGAGGCATGACAAGGGAAACCTGTACACTCTTGGCGAGGGCATTGGGCACTAGGATACCAGTGGAGACATGAGGCAAGGACGCTAGGTGATACAAGACGAGAGCTGCAGTACATTCTTGTCTCGCCTTGCCTCGGCGAGGCCAACAGGACGATTTTTATTTCATGGTGAAAATAAAAGTATGAAATTACCCTTGTTTCATGGGTTGGGGGGACGGTTGATATTCGATGTAGGTACTGTGGTTTTGTAGATGTGAATGCATGAGGAATCCACTAAGCTTGCATGTTTCTTACCTTTTATCATAGTTGGTTTTGACGTGAGAAGGAATGTAATAAAAATAGGGCGAGGGTCCTGTTTTATCCGTGGGGGGTTGTAGTTGATTGTTACCGGTGAGTCGGTTTGGCTTGGGATGATTTCTGAGACTAAATAATGAAAATAATGCTTTAGCAAAAGGGGAAGGAAAATTGATGCAGCAGTCAAAGAGTCACTTTTCCAAAGAGAAAAAAACACGACAAGTAGGAAAAACTGTAATGCATTTATGTGATGAAAATTCTTTCTCTTTTTTGGCTCGAGCTCCTTAATTGATTTTTACACTGTCTTAAGACTTTCTCCACCTCATGGAAACTTATTCGATGAAAAATGACATCAAGCATACTCTTAATAGACTCGATAAATTCTCTTAGGAGTTGATGGATATCGGTCTAGTATTAAGTAACGGATCGTCGATGATTAAGTGAAGTATACACCAACGAGTGTCTTTATACTCGAAAGTATATTTTCCTTGAGAAGGATGAAAATTGCGAATCCGGTGTTTCAACATAACCATCATGGCAAAAAAAGAAAAAGTTCAAGCGCTTGATGATGATACTCTTGCTACGTAGCTGCCTCAAAAAAAAACATACACCATCAACGAGGGCCTCATCAATAATGAACGCTACCCGCGTTTACCAGGTCAATGTTTAGTGCAAGTCATCGGACACCCCTCCCGGTCCGGTATCGACAGCAAACCATACATTGGTAATTTGTAATCGCTCATGCATGCCGATGTATCGGCCTGTGAATGAAGGACCATATTTCACTGCAATCTGCAAAGTTCAGACTCAGATGCTCGCGCTCGATTTACGATCGGCCACCGTATATACATACAACTAACCCGATGTCCGTTCGCGTCTCCGCCGGATTGCCCCCAAACATATCCGCCAAACCAAAATGTACAGCTCCAGAATGTGCGAGTCTATATATTACGCACGTTTCAGCACTGGTAGGACATAAATCACTCTTCCTTACGCTTCTATAATTTTCGAATGCATTTACACGCATATCAAATCATTGGGATCCCAGTTTATATATTAAACCAGATTTTTCAAGGAAATCTGGAGATATTTTTTAAAAATATTTACGTTACTGTAGTAAATGGAGATGAGAATAGTTTGAATGGAAGTGAGTTGCGTGTGTTCGAAATTTTCGCTTAATGGTCGATTAATTAAATTAATGATAATTGTAAAATTGTGCGAGCTGCGAAATTTTAAGCGCGCTTGTAAATGGCGTGTCGAATTAGTTTAATCAAATCGTGAGCGCATTCGGATTTAATCGAGCGTGCATACGACGAACACCATCTACTTCACCAAGTAAACGAGACCGAGACCGTTGCGGTATCGCGACCATCATCACCACGACACTGTCGACAATTTTCAATTGCTCTGGCACCTCGAGAATTACCAACCAACGAAAACTTTTTAAGTTTTTCGAAAACCTATGCGCTTATTCAATATAATTTATGCTAAAATATGTTAACAAATTATTCATTTTCAATACTTTTCTTGTTTCAGGTTCATATACCTACGTCTTATTGATTTATGTTGTTTTCGTTGGTCCGCTATAAAAAAAGAAGTAGTTTTCGTATAAATATGGTGAAGCGAAGATGAAAATGAACATCAGTATACGGGTATGTAATGCTTCTTTACAAGTTAAAATCAGTTTTGCACTGTGCGCCACTTTAGGGCAAAGTACCTGCCCGAAATTTTCAATTCGCAATTATCGAATTTCGCCCGGCTCTCGAGGCCTGATTATAGCCTTCGCGCCTTTGACGTTCTACGTCGTTATACATACGACGACATCATGCAGCCAACTTTTCTGCTACTCTCTTTAAACTCAAAACAATTCGAACTCGTTTAATTTAAACTTCCATATACAGGGCGTCACATAAGCCAGCAACTTGCAACAAAAATCAAACAATTTTTAATATTTTTTCAACATTTGAACACATTGTATATGAATTCTTGGTTGGCGCATTCCATTGCTTTTCTTTCCTAACACCTTCCCATCCAAGTGTTCCACAATTTATTATTACCGGCGCACGGGCGTGAATTATATGATTTACGATCTTGCAAAGAACCATTATTATAAACGAATAGTTATCACTTTATTTAATAGTTTCCAGTTCCCTTTTTCTTCCAATTCTGTCCGCTTGGTGTGCTATCCAGAGTGCAAACTTAAAGAAAAACACATCACTTTAAGAATAATTAAAATAATTGACTTTAGCATCATCAGCTCGTACTAAATTTTAGTATTTAGTAATTATTTTCTAATTCATTAAAACAAGTGCAATTTTGCTGTAAAATTTTATAGGTGGAACCAAATCGTCAATGGTATTTCTCTTTAACCGAGAATAAATGATGAAATGGTGGTAATTCATCATCGCTGTCTACATAATTGTTAATTGTTTATTATTACGATGCATTTGGACGACTCGTTGAATATTGTCGGCTGAACTGACACAAAAGTGCACGAATTAAAATCATTTGAATTTTCGCAATGCAGTAGCAAGCAGTTGCTCATCAGTTGAAGTTAATTAATTATGTGAATTAATTGTCTCTGACTGGTGAAATGTAATTACAATTTTAGTATTATTTATAAATTGTTCCTTTTTTATCAGATTTATTTCCTATTCCATTTGGTGTTCATAGTAATTTACAACATTTTTCGAGTTTCTCCAGATTTGTACAATTGATTTCGCATTGCATTCGACTTGTACGATTGTACAAGTTGTCTTGATTTCATTATCTACATCTTTTATGTAAGTATTAACTTTTATGTTTTTTCATTAAATGCTCTTCGACTTCAAGGATTCTGTTTACAAACTGTTAGAAGAGAATAGAAAATAGAAAATTAGCCAATAACACAAGTTCTTCGTGAAAGAATCTAAAAATTAAATATCATTGGACATAATGTATATTTCTAATGATATTTCTGCTGAAAAAGATTTCTTATTATTGCGGACGAGTCAGAACATATAATTTTCTTTCGTTACAAGTTACATTTCTCTTCTTCTATATGTGTTCCTGTAATAATATACAACTGAAACACAAAATAATGGAGAGTGAGATGGATTTAATGGGAAACCAAGGAGCACATCGCGCACAAATTCGAAACTACCGAGATCTCTTGCCATATAATCTGGCTTGTAATTCATCAAGTACTCTTCGCCCGTTAATCTTAATTTAATTTGTCAGATTTCTTACATAATACAAAGCACAATCCACTCTTCGTTTTTTTTCTTCTTATGATACCAGTACATATATAAACATTTAGTAACTGAAGTTCCTTTCCTTATTCTGAGATCATTAATTACCACTTTGAAATTTATATTTCCTCGAAACGTTACAAATTTACCAACAACGCATCTAACAAAACTTCAACTTCTCAAAGCAATAAGCAGCAAATAATAATTTTCGGTTTGGTTAGATTGGATGAGACTATATAAGTAGTGCTTGTGTTAGCACGGCCAATTTGGCTTGTCATGTCAGGATTCCGAATTAGATAATTGCAGCTTTAATCATTGTAATTTTTCAAACGAGCGAACAAGAAAAGCTGCAACAAATTTTATTTTATTATCTTTTATCCATTATGATTACTTTGCAGTTTATATGGGTACAAAACGAGCAAGAATTTAATTTGGCGAAATTAAAAGTTTAGAGTAGATTTTAAAAGTATTATCAAAAACAAAATTAAATGAACAAAGCGGACATGTGCAATTTAAATGGGGCTGAAAATAATAAGGATATCATTATTCACATATACACAAACCGGACGTATTTACGTTGAAGATCATTAAAATCTTTAAATGGCTTTGTTTTTTGATTAAATGCGCCAACACGTGTAGAAACGATACAAAAAAAAGCAAACGAAAAGCAATGCAAAAATTATACAACTTGAAACGACTGCTTTCTGTTCTTGACGCTTTTTTGGCCAAAGAAACATAAAATTGCAAACAAGGTGTAACGTAAACGTAAAGAAAATAAGTACCTATTCGGCAAGTTGTTTGCCGTTGTGTACACTCACAATACACGCAGTTATACAAGTGTAAGTACATACAGCTTGTTGCAAACAAGAACATCATGCACAAAAGCAAAAGAAACTGTTATTACGTGAATAGGAAGGTTCGGCGCGATTAAAGCCACTTGACGCGCAACCTTGAAGCGCGAAGGGACGTTAGCCACGACGAAATGTTTGAATGTAAAGAGCAGCAGCAAGCAGCAGCTGCATATGGTCATTATCATCAGCGGCTAGTTAACCAATGCTTTAGGCCAGGTAGTTACAGCTAGTTAAGAAGACAAGGGTGCTACCGACATGGTATTTATAACTGAGTCTTGTAAAATGAGAATTATTACAGGTGCGGCCGAAATCATCTCGCGCGCCTAAAAACACCATTGCGACCCAAACGATTTAAATATAGGGACAGGCGACGACGACCTGTACAACATTCATATTTTGTGATCCTACACGATGGTCGTTGTTGCCTGGAAAAGCCACAAACGTGGCAGAGTAAGGAGTTGTTTTTTATTACCTCATTTACAACACCGAAACCTATAAACGACGTAAAACTTTCTTCTAGTTTAGATCCGTTTTTATGGGATGGACAGGGCCCTAAATTTGGAGCATTCAGAGAATCCTGCATAGTCTGATACTGAAACTTGTTCCAATTTGGGAGTAAGGCAGAACAAATTTGAAAAATTTCCAGAATTTAAATCCAACCCTGTCTTTTAAACTGGATATTTTACTACTCATATTTAACTCTATATTTATGAATAGTAATAAAAAAAACATTCTACATTTAAATCCTTATCAATTACAATTGCCCTACATGAATTCAACATATCTCTCTGAGGATGTCACCATCAACAAATTTCTAACAACAAATGCATCTGCCACATTAGAACTAGGTATACCTACGTACATTTCGTATTCAGCGAATGTACGTACACTTTGGGAGTATGTTGGGAGTAAATCGGTGATTGGATAGGAAACGCCGCAGTCATCAATTAGCTTAATTAACTAATGATGATGCTGGAATTGCTACGGTGTGTCAATAGACGTTGTGCTGTTTTGACCCCCCATCGACTTTAGCATCTGCTTTCGTTCCCTCTGCTCTGTGAATTCGGTATCCTGTATCATCGCGGCTCCCCAATGAACAACATTGAATGTTCGCGTTAAAATCTAGATGAACGTTGGTCGTTGGCTCTTTCGACCATATATTCACATACATACATTGAGTTTATACACTCGGCACATGTTATTAATTATCATTTTATTAATGCCTGATAAAATGTGCCAGCAGCGGTGACCTATGATGCCATAGACACTCGCGCTTCTACATGACATTTCCAGGTTTCGCTCGGCTCACTTGCTCCATTCGAGAGGGCCGTTCATTATAACCCGAATACTGGCAACTAACTTATTTTAATTTATTCCAAAACATCGGGCTTTCGTAACGATGGGATGATACAATTTGGAGCTTATAATGAAATTGTGAAAAAGAATTCACACAAACTTGTAATTGGACCGAATACTACAAAGACATGCAATTTGAACTTTCATTGAATTCGGAATTATCCCCTAAAATTTGAAGCATATGTATTTTATTAAATTCAGTACTTGACTTGAGGCCTTTTATCATTAAAACATTAAAATGTTGAAAAAATAATTAATCAGATTATAAGTGTGTGGGCGATGGCGTGTGCGTGTTGATTTGATAGATGGACTCTTCATATGTTGAAATGTTAACAAACGATGTGGATCAGATATAAAGAGAGACGCTTCATTTCAACTATAATTAAAAAGATGAAACAGATGTTTCGAGATCAACCAGAATGTTTTGTGTGTTCGTGTTTTCGTGTATTGTATTTTTGTTACTGGCGAATGCATTTTTTTTTTAACTTCAAGAAGCTTTTCTCTAGAAAGCCAATTGAATTAAAGTCTTGTTACTGAAGAAAGCAGACGCAAAAAGAAAGGATTTAGAAAGGTGGTCCTTTTTGTCATAATGGACAAAATGGGAAAGTACATCATTTTGAATTTGTGTCCATATAATTAAATTATTTCTTCGTCGCAGGACATTCATATTTTAATGAGTTGGAATTGATTTCTTTTGAGGCAAGAGAAAAAGGGGTTTTCAATATTCCAGCCTTTTAAATCGAAGTCTCATAGAAAGGAAGCATTTTAAGTTCAATCAAATTATTTACTTTGACAAAATCAATGATTCTTTGAAATGTTATTTACTGTATGATTGAATTAATTGCGGTTACTAATCCATCATTACGCTGAACAAAGACGTAATCTAATTAAATATTTTCTTTATATCTTTCGAGAAATAAAACTGAAAAAGTTTCATCCAAAAGGAAAATATATAAAGAATTTTTATTCAATGACCCGTTATGTAACATGTTAGTTTCGTTAAATTTTATTTATGTCCACATCGTAAGAAAAGGTCTATTTTATCAGTTTGTAAAAGTACACAAAGATACGTTGATCTGACGAGACAAGAACGTCCAGGGTTCAGGGGACAAAGTCGACTTCGACCAAGTCCCGAGACTCTCTCGGAAACTCCTGACGACTTTTTAGTAAAAGACGACTTAGGTCGTATAGAGAAGAGTACAGCAAAATCGATTATGTATTGTTGCAAGGAATACAAAGCAAATTCGACAACAAACCCAATAATGGATACTACTGCACGTTGAATTCAATTTGAAGACGAAGTTGTACTGCACAACGAACGACAATTCTGCAACATTCGACTGAAAATGAATAAGATAGAAAAAGTATACTTAAATAGAAATAGAAATCGATATAAACATACAAATCCAACGTATAAATGAAGGCAGAAGATGAGAATAAAAAGGGTTGCGACTTTTAGTTCCTTCAATACCGTAATTTCGACTTAATTCAATTAGATTACAACTAGAGTTAATTTAATGGCTTAAAAAATCAAGGAAATTTTGTAGATAAAAGTCGAAAACTACTTGACTTTGTAACAAGATCTGTTTTTATTAATCATTAATTTTTATTTAATTTTTCGTAGATATTGCCTATAATCAAAATTGCAGATGTTCAATCTTGTTACAACTTTTAATTTTAAAATCTTCGATTTCTCATTACTTTGGCTTGTTAAGACTTGAGATTGAAATTTTAATATCTACATCTACATCTACACCAAAAAGGGATACTAACAAGACACTATAATAACCCACACATCACGAGTGTAAAATAAAATTGGAGCTCAAAAGGTGTGAAGACCATTTTGACCTCAGGCCCTCCTTTTACCCAAAAATTCAACCGAACTGAAGTCTGCAAAGCTTTAAAATGCCAGAGTCATTTCATTATACTTTAAAAAGTTTAAACTAAAACTTTAGCCCAATCGGCCAAACAAGGCGCACCCAAATGTTGAGTAAAGCAGGTGTAGTGTTGATAATTATGATGAGCCGGTAAATGTTAAAAGGTTTAAACACCGAATCTTTAAATGTATATAGACGAAAGAGGAAAAGAACGTAACAGATCTTTGAGAGATCTTAATGGACTAATCCTCTTATAATGAAATATCTTTTCTAGTTTAGAGAAGCTGTTAGATGTAAGACGACTCTAAATTAAAAGATAGTTTCAACAAGACTTGAAAGAGACTTCGAATAAATGTAAAGATCGTACAATTTTGATAATTATTGATTCAAATATCTTGCATGGTCTGTAAATGGTATTTCATAAATTAATTCGTTTTTGATTATTTTGGGACCAATTGCTCGTCAGTAAACTAAACCTGAAATTAACAATCACATAAACTATTAACAATTCTATTAGTGCGTGCGGTTTTAAGTCGATTTTCTCTTGAAAAATCACATATACCGCTAATGGGTTACAATATTAGTAGTAAGGATGTGCGGGTTCTGGGTCAGCCTCCGAGCCTCCAAGCTTCCCGACCGCGGGGCCACCAAGCGGCGAGGATGGAAACTAACGTTTGCTCTTGGTGGCGCTGCGGCGGGAGGCTCGGAGGAATTAATTCGTTTTTGATTATTTTGGGACCAATTGCTCGCCAGTAAACTAAACCTGAAATTAACAATCACATAAACTATTCACAATTCTATTAGTGCATGCGGCTTTAAGTCGATTTTCTCTTGAAAAGTCACATAAACCGCTAATGCGTTACAATATTAGTAGTAAGGATGTGCGGGTTCTGGGACAGCCTCCAAGCTTCCCGACCGCGGGGCCACCAAGCGGCGAGGATGGAAACTAACGTTTGCGCTTGGTGGCGCTGCGGCGGGAGGCTCGGAGGGTGTCTCAGAACCCGGAAATCCTTACTACTAATATTTATGCTATTACATTTGAAATTATCAGCAAATAGTCGGCATTATGGAATATATTGAATGTGCCAATAAATCAATGCGATATTAATTTCTAGGTGACATAGAATCAGGTACACTCTGCCCTGGTTAACACTACCCACTACCACAGTTCATCATGCATCTATATCAATTAAATATCGCAGGTTCATTCACTTCGTGAGTTTGCAAATTTCCGGTTTGCCATGTAATATGCTGTATTCTATTATGAAACGCCACTGAATGAATAATTAATAAGCGTTTATTATTTTAAATCATAATTGCCAATTTAATAATTTAGGCCAGTTTTGCAATTCTCGGCGTTGTGCAATATTTATTGCCAAATGTGTGCGTCCATTATGGATGACTCGTTGGACTCATTAACCATGCAGTCACATACAAGTACAAGTACATGTTGCCCATATTCGTGAAATTACAAACTTGCAATCCAATGGCATTGCCGGTGATGTTGATGGTGAATTGTGCACAAAAGCGAATTACGCTCTCGATACGTCAATGTCTGTTGAAAATTAGTTGGAATGAATGTACATGCATAAACTAGTGACTATTAAACAAGCGCAAAACTTGTTTCTACAGGGTAATAAAATTGAAATACACAATAACCCTAAAAAAGAGGAGACATAAAGTATTTTCAAAATTAAGAGAACTTAGTTCTGGAAATATAATAAAAATTTATGAACCACACTGTATAATAATTGCTGTTGTAATGCTCCTCCCAACTTCATATGTATGAGGTATACCGTGTATTGTCATAATTTGTTAAACTGATTAATGATTTCTGTAATAGTGGATTTGTTTCTCTTCCAGTATTCCAACTCTCCATTTGGAACACGCGGCACTACCGCTAATACATTTACTGGAACAAAAGAGTGATTGCAAACATCGCTTTTTCAAAAACAGATTAACCAGTCAAATTTGCTTTAAATCCACCTGTCGTTACAGTTATGGCTGTTGTGAGAGAGCGAGCGTCTAGAACGGAATCAATGTTGAAGTTCACTTTTAGTTCGGTATCGTTTAAATTCATTGCCCTTAGTATATATTGTCAGAAATTAGCTGGAATCGGCACGTCCGACAATAACCCGGTACACGCATTCTAGTTGTACAAGTGTAGGGGACTAAAAGGCTAAGAACAGAGAAATAGGGAATGACGTAATCCAAGATTAGAGAAACTTGGTGAGTCGCAATAGAAATTAGTTTAACAGTCGTTGCATGTGTTTGTTACTCAACTTGTGCTGGTAGGCAATTTCTACAACTATACTTTGAAGTTCTGAAGATTGCGGGAGATATTGTCCTTTCCGTATTCTGAAACTATTCTGGAGGATCAGGAGCACATAAATGGGGATGTCATCCATTTTCGTTGTATATTTGTACGAATAATGTGGAATGCATTACTATTAACTCACATAGGTACAAAATTTTACAAAAATTTCTGGAATGTTTAATTATTTAACTATTACAAATTGCATGGACAGTTCTTAAGAATTGCATTAATTTCTTGGACTTATTTTCCAAAAATCTTGATGTTCCACGTCCAGTTGAAAAACAGATAGATTCTCATCCAAGTGTTATCTTGTTCCAGAAATATTCCATTCGGGTCTTCCAGAGTTCCAAGCGCGTGTTATAATTACCCCTCAAACTTAATAAACTCAAACTCGACGAACACGTTTATGTATTTTTCACTCATGTACATGTAGATGAAAAGCCCGATAACGAACGACAAAAGATGGAGTAAAACTGTTGCCATCATCATTCATTGCCTTCTCTATCTTTCCGTGGTGGTTTTGTGAATCATGCATGAGCAATTATAAATGAGCAATTTTCCTAACAGTGGCACTTCTTAAGAACCCCTCTTTGCTTCTGATATTTTAGATCTCATTTAGGAAACTAGCAACTTCCTCAGACTTGAAACGGATAATTCGAAATGCATCAACAACTTTATTTGTTTATATATTCAAGTTGTTTTTGCATATTAAAGTTGTTTAGGTATTATTTTCACGTACGTCTTTCTGCAACTATACTAGTTGTTTCAGAAAACATAAATCATCTGATCAATGCTACAATAAAAATTGCATTACAAAAAGCTTCAACTTATAATAAAAACGGACGATGAAGCTTTCCAATTAAGGTTTTATCATACAATTGGGAATATTATTAAATTCTTTGGTATATTATTCCGGTACATTCTGTATATACCTATATACTTGTTGAGAAGGAGTCGTCGATTCCTCCTGGCGTGTCCTCCGAGTTTTCGGTCCTGGCAAGGCAGAGTTTGGTTTGCTGAATACGAAATTTTCGGTCGTAGCGAAATAATTTCCCTAATCTAATTAGAATCCATCAGTCCGAACGGAAATGCGACCAAGGAACTAGCTATGAACTGTTGTGTTGGGGTGGGGGTTTGGATACACTTCCAGACGCAAGTGGAAACATTCCATGCAGCTCGCTAACAACAACAGTAAGAGCCAACAGCATAATAACAATAAAGTGAACGATCGAGATTAAACCGACTGAATCAACACAAGTAAGGTTAGGTTAGATAGTTACAATATATTTCTGCAACAATAAAGATACACATAGTCACATTATCCTGGGTGATATCCTTTGTGAGATGGTTTTCTCTTTCCCAAATAATCATCGTTCTGGTTTCGTTTCGTGCCGTGCAAACTTTTATCAGTTTGTATCACGTACCCACATTCAAAACTCCACTATATACCTACTCGTGGTTTGCCCCTATTGCCATCGCAATTCGAAATCAAAACGTTTTGTAATGCTTTTAACTTTAAACTTTGAAATTTTAAACTTGTTACAGACGCGTCTCTATTATTTTAATGTAATGCCCGTATGTTTCGAAGCATTTCCTTCAAGGATTTCTTTTGATGGGATAATATAGGCGCGATATAGATCGTCCAGGAAATTGAACACAACGTTAGTCTTCGACGATTTACGCATTTTGCACGATCGAATAAAATCAAAGCCATTTTTGTGGCTTTAATATGTTTACTTGAAAAAGTTGAAAAAAGAAAAAAAACAAAAAAATTGAGATCCTAGTTTCAGTTTGCACTGCATTGAATATCCAATTCAATTTTCAAATTTGCACCAATAGTTGGAAATAAATGTGCGACAACTGTAAAACTTCTGCTGGAGCATTCCCAATGGAAGAAGGAAAAACCGCATCGGGCAAGAAAAGAAATTTTTTAATTAAAACACTATATCTATGTATATTCGTGGCGCTTCGATTCGATTTAATTAAAAGAGAACATCAAGAACATTTTGCATCTAAAGTGTTTTAAAATATGTTTATTTGCGGCTGATGATTGTCCTGGCGGCACCGCAATGCAACTTAATTAAAACTTTTATTATCAGTTGCTATCGTTGGTCTGCTCCAACCAACGAAATAAGCTTCGTTATATTTTATTCTATGATTATTGTCACCCTCACCTATAAATTGATAAAAATATGTGCCAGAAATATGGAAATTAAATTAAATTGAAAGTAACTTGTTACAAGATAAAATAATATGTTTATTGTCCGGTTTTTATTTAGTTGCCAAGTTGTAGCCATGATTGGTGGAAACTTGAAGTCAACATTAATTAAAATTGATTTATAGGTAAAGACTGGTCCAAACCAAGCTTGAATGCGAAAATGTTAATGGCAAATGCTTGTATTTCGTACTAGTTTGCGGAACAGTTAAAGTGTTGTTTTTGTAAACAGGTTGTTTGAAATTAGAAAAGTTGTCCGCATCTCTTCTGGGTTTGTTTATACATGGATAAGATCCATAGAAGTAACTTTATATCTTTGCGTGAGCTTTGCAGATCCGTTCGTTGCCTTCGTGTTCTTCAAACGATTTTACTTAATTAAGCTCGATCCGTTTATTCGCAATCAACGGAATTGCCTTATTGATTCCTTATTTAGTTACATCAGATCGACTTCTAAGTGCGTAAAGAAATTTTATGCTCGCTTGCTAAGAATATATTAATTGTAAAAATATAAATAATGGTATACGGTATATTTAATATAACTTGTAATAGTATATTATTCAATGAGTGCATATGCAGGCTATTATACGCGAGGGCGAAAGTTACGTAGCGAGACGAAGTCGAGCGGAGTAATCGCCCGAGCAAAATAAATGAAAACAATTCAAGAAGGCATAACGGTATCAAAAG
>JARJEB010021838.1:0-20373 GCA_030264535.1 Liometoxenus newtonarum | reverse complement strand
AATAAGAGGTGTGCTCTTAGGTTCCACCCAATAGTTCCACCGGACTTGTGCGCTTGCGCAATATCACATTTTAAAACTTAAGAACAACATTTTTTGCCTTTCAGTCGGCTTAAATCCGTTCCAGTGTTGTTCCCTCCATTTTAAATGCTCTAAGCATGCAACCCACTTAACTTTGACTTTTAATGGCTGAACCTCGGGCTCAACATTTGTATGTTTGTTTTTAAGATGTGCATTTCATGCAATTCCATAAACCATCATTATTAGCTGCTTCAATCATTGCAATCGCACGTAGTGCGAACAATATGCCGGAATGGAACAATCAATTGACAGTTTTCACCCAATACACACAATCCGACATTGAAAACACGAAATCGACGCTACTAATGTGAGTTTTCAATCGATTACGATTACTCAACTCGAGCGATTAACTGTTTTTTTTTTTTTTTTGTTTTCCGTAGGACTTTGCCGCTCGCGTGCACAGAATGTAATAATAAAAATACCTAGCTCGTTCAATCAACGGTATGATATCGTTTGCCCGCAATGGTATCTCTTCCAAGTTTCTAATCCATTTCGCTTGAAGCGATTCCTGATCAGCTCCCGATGGTGTTTTCAAATTGCCACCGACGATATCACCAACCATTACAAATCGAAACCATACGCCCTTCCCGGACTCCACCATAATCAACGACGTGCATTTGATGTGAAGTCCTGTTTCCTCAAACACTTCGCGTTCGGTCGCCGTTTCGATGTGTTCACCCTTTTCCAGACGGCCAGCCGGTAAGTACCTGGAAAGTGAAACTAATTTGCTGATTATTGTGCATATTTAATTGTCGTATTTCTTACCATTTGCCGGCACAACTCTTTTTCGCTTCTTGCATCATGAGCACCTCATTGTACTCGTTGATTACGACGGCGGCAACCACATATGTGACGTTCTCGCCGACGACGGGCACAGTATTGGGATTCGTTTTCGGTGTTATACCTTGCGTTTCCAACGCTTTGTTTTGCTCGTCAATGCCGTAATCGCAAATAATTAACGATTCGTTTGATGGTGGCAGTCCTTTGAGCACTTCGTTAATAGATTTTTCGACTTTGTCAGGCATTGCTTTAGACATATGATGAATTATCGCTTCTTTGCAAACGAATTTATGAGCTTCTTCACTTGACACTACTAGTGCGTAAACGACGCGACGACATTTAGAATTTGAATTACCTTATAGCTTTGGAATGCGTGGAATGTTTAGTAAATATGTGCCAACAACACAAACAGGTTGTAAAATCGTAAAAATCGACCGTTCTCGTAAATAACTGTTTACCTTTACCCCCCCCCCATCATGGTAATATATTTGCAGTGTTGCCGCGGCCGAAAACAATCTTGGGCACGTTTTTTTTGGTTGCGTCCAAGAAGTGGAAGGAAGATCTTGGAACTGGCAGCGATCGTTGGTTGTTGTTCTGCCACGTTCCCCTAAAAGCTAGAATAATGTATACATTACCTATTAATAATAACCATAAATAACGCAAACGAATAATAATTCGACATGAATACGTCACAACTCTGATTATTTTTAATGTAACAGCAAAAACCTTCCCCCACTCTTTAATCTTCCGTTTGCACGGTCTCTCGAGACGGTACAAAAGGTAGAAACAGGAATGAGTATTCCGTAGCAAAAATACAGTCATTCCGTCTTCCAGAAGCATGCGGACGAGACCAAAAAAACGTTCCAAGGATAAAGAAATGAAACTAACATAACCATCATGAAGTTGCAAACGATTTTCATTTCGTCTTATCAACTTTTCTTAATTTCTTTAAAATATAATGAAAATTAAGACCTATTTCAAGAAAGAAGTTCAGAAATAAGCCGTAATTAAATATAATTGTCTATCATGGCTGCAGTTCTGAAAAAACGTGCGTTAGCCGAGTTTACTCAAACACAAGTGATACAGGTATACTTTTTTTTTTGTTAGATTTGTCGCAATATTTAGCAATGAATTTGTGTTTATCATCACGGCAATGATTTAGAAGTGATATACAGCTAAATTTACATTATTTTCAGGAACATCTCCCACAACCTGTAAAGAAACTGCGTCTTGTACGAAAACCAACAACAGAAAGCACAGCGTTAGCCCTAATCAGTTGCCTGGAGAGTGCAAAAAACAGTAACGAAGTCCTACACACATTGCTACGTATATCGGACGCATTTGATTTCGATGCAAGTGATGTAAACGAAGCCCTTACGAAATTATCGGCGCACTTTATGAAAGAAACAGAGAGTGCTGTCCGTGTTAAAATCCTATCAATGCTTGGAGATATCGGCAATGAACATAATTCCGATGTGGGTACAATTTCTTGCATAATTGATGAGATATTCATTCTTATTAAGAACGAAACATCGCACAAAGTTATCGCGCAAGGCATGTATGCATTGCTGCGACTTAGCAAATACGTGAAAGAGAGCAATGTGCAATTGATTGCGTCAATATTAGAACTGGCACGCAGCAATTTGAAGGATATAAGTCACAGCGTGAAGTGTAGATGTTTGCAAATCATTGGGAGTTTGGTGCCGCTGTGTGCCGGCGGGGAATTGAAGGATTTGATGACTCTCGTTGAGAGCTATTTCAATAATGATGATGCGAGAGTACGAGCGCAAGCATTTTC
Organism: Liometoxenus newtonarum; assembly: GCA_030264535.1. Lineage (NCBI taxonomy): Eukaryota > Metazoa > Arthropoda > Insecta > Coleoptera > Staphylinidae > Liometoxenus > Liometoxenus newtonarum. The sequence goes on along the minus strand of JARJEB010021838.1, from coordinate 17,717 downwards.
AACGATGATTTTACTGCACCAACGCGGATTTCATGTTGACACGAATATTTATGCGAATGTATGCGAAGCGCTTAAAGATGATTATGAAATTGTACGGAAGGTTGTTCTTGAGTTGCTTTGGGTGTTTGGAAATGCTTATCCAGAAAGGTAATTAATTCGTTGCGTTTGGAACACAGAAATGTGATAAATTCGTTTCAGTATTATTGTTCTACCGGATAGCGAACAAGAAGTACGGCTCATCGATGATGCATTCGGAAAAATCTGCAACAGCGTCAACGATTTGTCGATGCACGTTCGTCAACACGCCGCAAAATTGCTGGGCTCCATGAAAATGGTCAGCGGAAAGTTTCTAAATCAGACGTTGGACAAGAAATTAATGTCGGATATGAGAAGAAAGGTAAGCAAATAAGAAAAATCAGTTTTTAGTAATTTACTAGTTCATAGTTGAAGTTAAGCAAAAAAAAAAAAATGTTGACGTATCGTTTAATTTAGCGTACAGCACATGAACTAGCATGGGAAAATGTGACGAGTGGTGAATGGGCAAGCGGTAAAAAATGGGCAGATGATAAACCCCGTGAAGTGATCCATGCGGATGCAATCAATCTAATGAGCAGCGGTGCTTGTGGTGCTTTCGTGCATGGACTTGAAGATGAATTTCTCGAAGTACGCTCCGCATCCGTCGAATCGCTGTGCCAATTGTCCTTGGACAATACACAATTTGCTAATTTGTGCTTAGATTTTCTCGTTGACATGTTCAACGACGAGATTGAAGATGTGCGTATAAAGGCGATCGATGCGTTGAGACAAATCTCGGAACACATCACATTGCGTGACGATCAATTGGAAACAATATTGGGAGCGCTCGAGGATCGATCGCAGGAAGTACGCGAAGGACTGCATCGAATGTTGGCTTCCAGTACACTGTCAACCACCACGGGGCTGAAGATTTGCGTTGAGAAGTTGTTGGACAATTTAAAAAAGTATCCACAGGACCGAAGGTCGACGTTCAAATGTTTGCAGAATATTGGAGGGAAACATCCAGCATTGGTGTTACCATTAGTACCGCAATTCTTGAGTATGCATCCGTTTTTCGACATGGCCGAATGTGATGTGGATAATCCAAATTGTATCCTTTCTTTGTGTACTACTGCACATGCTCACATTACGTTTCAATTTGAGGTTATATTCGTTGACGATTGAAAGGTTGCAACCATAGAGATAGATGTTTATAGAGAGAACATAAAGTTGATTTATTAACGAAGGGCATGAACACCAAATCGCCATATTTGAGCTACGTTCGGCTATTCAACTCTATTGACTCTTTTCACTCTAAACGCTCTTTTTTAGGCGTTAGACTATTCCAAAAAGACGGAATGGCACTCTATACGTAAAACCCCACTCTAACTCTGCTCAATAGCCGAATGCGGCTTTTGTCGCACTTTAAAGGTACGAAATTTGAAATACACTCCATTCTCTCATGTACTTTGGGTAGTCTACATTTTAAGGTTTTGTTTATTATGGTGCGAATAAATATGGCGGACCAGTGTCATTACATTTGTATCAATACCTTCCCTCTACGAATATTATAACTCTATGGTTCCAACATAATCGTATTACACGTTTAATTAAGAAAATTGTCCTTTTATTTTTGTGCCTTGTCAAATTTCTACGTTACTGTTTCCTTAATTTAAACTTTTACAGATATTTGCATATTGATTTTGGTCCTTAACGCAGCAAAAAACTCCCAAACAATCGCCCCGTTGTTAGAACCGCAGACCCTCAAACATTATTCATATCTACGAGACACAATGCCCACGTTAGTGCCGGAATTATGTCTACCAAATGAAAACGGTATTACGGTTTCGCGTCCGACATCCGTTCCCGAAAGCCTAGACTTTCTAAACAACATAATATCGCATATAAATCGCGACGTGAATACCAACCATGTTCAAATCACCTTGTTCCGAAGCGCGAAAGAACACCTAAAACGTCTCAGCGAAATGGATCACAACGTTGCCGGAACAGCACAATTCACATCGTTGTACATCGGCGCCCAATTATTAATGTCACAACTGCTGGAGAAAAACTTCTGGAATAATTCAAGCCTCGCCGCTCAAGAATCGAACACCGTAAAAGGAAACATCGAACAATTACTACTCAACTGCATGAAGTTGCAGCATTTATTCGTTGGCCTGAGCACAACTGAATATTTAGCCGTCAAACAACTGCGACTTCGGGCACTTGGACTGAATTTGATTTACATCGTTAATGGCAGCAATGCCTCGGCGTTAGCACCATGCCATCACTTTCTATCCGCTGTCGAAGATATGCAAAAGGAACTGGAATCATCGTCAACATTCGAACCGGACGCGTTTGTGATTGCGTTGTTTAAAGAATTGGCAACGGTGGAGGAGCCGAAACCCGGTACAGTCGCGCGGATTTTAATGCCAATACTCAAAGATGCGAAATTGGGTAAGTCCCCAATGCCGAATGTAAATATTCGAATGACTAGCGTACAAATCATTGAACCTAGCGGTCAATCGGATAGCACGCTAAAGTTTACGGCCGGATTGATAATGGCGGTGCCATTCGAAGCGGAGCTATTGAACCTGTCGGATCCGAGCCGGGTGCGTTTGAAGGTCAAGTATCCGGACCAGAAGACACAAGTTATATTACCGCGACCTGGTCATATGAAGCCGTTGAATTTGGATGAATGCATCGAACTGCAGAAACATAACATTCGTCTTTTGACTACTGTTTTGATAAGTCACCAAGTGTGGTCGGAAGCGTGTAATATTGAAATTAATATTGCTCTGGCGATTCCGGAGGCAGATATTGCAAAGAGGAAGCAGACGAATGATGCAAATCCGTTTCTGATTGATTTGTGTAAGCCGGTTAAGGTTAGTGTGTCGCCGAAACCTATTAAGCGGGCTTTATAAAAGTGGGTGTTTGTTATTGTTTTAATAATATTGTATCGTCAAAAAGAGAAAAGACAACTTTGACTGTAACGTTTATAGTAATAAAACTTGGCGTGTTTGAATCTTGCTCATAATATTTATGAAAAATAAAATACTACATTTAAGCCCCCTGTCTAACTACGTCGCTGACTTCAAGACGCGTTCAAAATTAGAAGGAAATGTATAAAAGTCAGGCCCCATGTGCAATATACCGCAAAATTTCAGCGATATACCGCCAGATTTAAATGAATACAATTGCCGAAAATTGCGATGCCGCAAAAAGTTGAAATTTAACAAACTTCTAGGGAATTAAAGTAAGGCCCCATGTGCGATATACCGCAAATTTTTCGCAATTTCAATTGGCATCCTTGAATGATTTTTGACTCTAGCAAACAAAAATTACGTTAAATCTCATTTAGTTTTGTTACTTTATTTTTATTTTCTTTAAATAGTATGGAAATTCTTAAGTAATTCCAGATTCGCACTTATTATCAGAAATGAAAATCACATTAGATATTATTGATTATTTTATTGTTAGAGAATTTTTACTCATCAAGAGGAAAATTGTCTAAAGAAGCTTCGTTCCTCGTCAAGACAGTAAAAACACGAAAGATCATAATTTGCATTGTTAACAAAAACTTCTTGTTTGTCATTTAACGGAAAAATTCATAAGTTAATAACATTATAGTTGCTTTCAACCAAAAACAACTCTAGAATAAATCGCAATCTGCTAATAAGTATACGTTTTCTGAATACAGCAATTAGACAATTTTCCTTCCTTAATATTGAATTAAAAGTAGGTACATTATTTCATTAATTATTCATTTCAATAATAGTAAAAGTTTTCGATTGGCACATATAGGAAAACGTTTTTTTTTTCTATAAAAATATCTCAATATCATATTGTTCATCATCAATATCATTATCATTACATAGCATTTCTGTTTCACTCTTACATCGGTAGATTATTGATATTTTAATACTTATAGTTAAATATAGGTTAAAACAACAAGACTATACTTTTATACAGTAAGAATTTGTACATTATTTTGTCATCATGCAATTTCATCTTCATGAATATTTTTGGTATTATTCCATTATTTTACAATAGGTTTATATTTTAAAATAACCTATCTAACTATATATATATGCATGTATGTTTGTATGTACTACCGGACGCATTAGTATTGTCCAATAATCTTCCGTTTTGCTGTATTCTGTTCAGTTCGGTTTATACGTGAAACCCATGAATGAATATTTTCCTGAAATTTAACTAAGGAACAAAATGACCAGCCCATTGCATTTGAATGCACTAGTCTTTTGAAGCACTATTGTCTTGCTTGGTTTGAGGAAAACATTCTAAGTAATAAAATAACGTTCTTTGAAAATGACCTGTTGAACTTAATCCCTTTCATGTTTCCAAGTTGAAATTACAGTATTAAGTAAATGGAAAAGGTCTGAACGGGTGGACAATACTAATGCGTCCGATAGTACCTATAACAGGAAAGTTGAACGTGTTTAAAATGTTTTGGTAAAATTTAAATATTTTGGAAGTTTCCTTTTTTAAAAATCTATGTATATTCTTTCCTTAGAGTCACTTTTTCAATCAGTTACCTACATATGCAAAGTTAACAGCACTACAAAAAATAATTTAAAAATATTCAGAGATGACAGACAATCCGGTTTGCACCGGTCCAAATAAGATTGCATCCGGTTTACACCGGTTGCAATCAAACGTTTGCACCCTGATGGTGCTTCCCGATGAACGCGTAAACACGACGCGTGTAAGTCATGTGACACAATGCAACCAATAAGCGTCCTTCATATTTTTGACGCGCTCGTAATAAGCAAAAGTTGGTTTAACTTTAGCGTATTTACGCGTCTTGGTCAACGTTCAACCTTGCGCTTAACACGCGTTGCATTGGGAAGCTAAATTTTAAAAGCGCGCGTAAGTCACGCCATGCAACTGAATGCACCCATTTGGTGCATTGGGTGCATAACACTTAACGAAAATTCACTATTATTGTAAGTAATTATAAGGAATTTTTAAATTGGTATTATTGAAAAAAGAAAGACGCAAGCCATAGAAACAACTTAGAATATGGCGGAACCGGTAACAAGTGACGATCACCACTCCAGTTGTCAGTAAACGTAAGTACTTTGAATTAATAACAATAACAAATGATAACATCTACTTTGTGATAGCTTTGCATATGTAATTATTAACAATCATTGGAAGAAAGAATACTATGTTTGGCTTTGGCACTCATTTTCAATTGCATACAATATGCGAAAGGTAATTTAATGGCTGCTTTCGATATAGGAACTATTCGGGAACTACTCAGAGTAACTCGAAACGAGCTAGTGTATTCGTGTTGGACGCTTGCCATAAATCAATTTCTAAGCGCTCACTTTTTCGCAACGCGTTTATAAGCGCTAAATAGAGCGAATACACCCTGAGAGTACTTCCAGTAGTTGAATGGATATATCAAAAGCAAATATAAGAAAATCGTTTTCAAACGTTTTTAAATTCATATTAAATTGAGCAAACTTATTATTTGGCAACGATGGGCAATGGATTTGAGCAAAATCAAGTTTTAGAACGTTTTCGCTCTCGAAAATCGTTGTAAAAAATATTCAAACTAATTCAAAAGAATTTAGGAAGAAAATACGGATACCTATAACAAAATGGCATCCAATAAAATCAAATTTTGAACGTTGTGGGTCACGAAAATCGTTGTAAAATTGATAATGATGATTGAAATTATTTCAAGAACGAAACTTTACGAAATTCGATTGTAACAACAAAATGGCATCCAATGTCGTGCCAATATACTGAGTGTTTCAAATGTTGAAAATATTTTGAATGACATTCTAAGTTATCGCAAACACTCATTTTCGTGGGTAAAAAGTGTTGGATATTTGTAAATTAATACGCGATATGCATGTATGTGTCGGTAAAGGTAGGTAAATAGTAAGTTAAAGGTATTTACGTAGTATTCATCATAACAGTACTCCTTCGACTGTATCCCCTTCTTGTGACAACCGCCCCTTGCGCTTCGCACTCTTTCCGCACGCGATCAATGATGGCAGCCACCAATTTCTCTTCTTTAACTCGTTGTTCCTCCCAATCGGCAGGTTTAATATTCTCTTGTTGTTGTTGTTGCTGCTGCTGCTGGTGATGTTGTTTCTTTTTATTGCCATTTTTCGGGGAAACTTCCATCACATCCATTTCTTCTTTGATACTAATTTGTAAATCTTCATGTTTAATAACAACCGGTTGCGTTGGTTGATGGTGTTGCGGTTGAATTTGTATTTGTTCGACATTCGTGTCTAACGAATGTCTTGCCGCAATGTGTCCCATATAACCTTTGCGACTTTTGAAAAAAACATTACAATGTTGGCATTTAAACAATGGCGCTGGATGCACCAAATTGTTAACATGAAATTTGTACTTGTGGCGGTACCAATGCGTCCGACTTTGCAGCAACTCCCCGCAGAGTTTGCACACAACGCTGCCATCATCTCGCATTATGTATTCGAGGAGTTCATTCTTTTTGCGTTCGTAATTCTCATTGGATTCATCATCGGTGAGGAAATGGACACCGGTTGTCGTGTCTTCACTTTCCATCGTTTCATAGTCATCTTGATGATGTTGTTGATGATGATAAGTGTGAATTTGGTTGTCGTCTCGGGAGTTTAAACTCGCCGAAATCATGTTTCGTGCTGCTTCAGGTGTTATTATGACTGATTCTTGATGGCATTTCGGGGTGGTTAGCACTTCCAGTGTTACTGATTCGGGGAGCTCGAGGTAGTTTAGATCGCAGGTTTCTTCGAAATAAATTTCCGTGTCTAGAATAAGAAAAGATAAGAAAAGTGTTAGTTGAAGTTGATGTTAGAAAAAATTAGTTACTTAGATAGATTAAAAACTAAAAACTGCAAAGTGAAAAGCTTTCAGATTTAGGTATATCAGTAAATTCTTAAGCTCGGTGGTTAAAGTAAAATTAAGGAATTGTTAACGACTTAAAACGACAAAATGGCGACCTTCGGTACACTCCTCGGAATAGTTCGGTACCTCCGAACTATACCGAATGATACCGAATAATTCACTCTGATTTGAAAGCAGCTAAAATGCAATTAAAGGCGCTTTCGATTTGCGAATAGAGTGTTCTGAACCGTACCGAACACTTTGATGAAACAAACAAATCGAATTATACATCTCATCAAATACTTCCCGTGACTTTTTACCTGTTATTCCGAACTATACCGAATGATACCGAATAATTCACTCTGATTCGAAAGCAGCTAAAATGCAATTAAAGGCGCTTTCGAGTTGCGAGTAAAGTGTTCTGAACCGTTCCGAATACTTTGATGAAACAAACAAATCGAACTATACATCTCATCAAATACTTCCCGTGACTTTTTACCTGTTATTCCGAACTATACCGAATGATACCGAATAATTCACTCTGATTTGAAAGCAGCAAAAAAGGCAATTAAAGGCGCTTTCGATTTGCGAGTAAAGTGTTCTGAACCGTTCCGAACACTTTGATGAAACAAACAAATCGAATTATACATCTCATCAAATACTTCCCGAGACTTTTTACCTGTTATTCCGAACTATACCGAATGATACCGAATAATTCACTCTGATTCGAAAGCAGCTAAAATGCAATTAAAGGCGCTTTCGATTTGCGAGTAGAGTGTTCTGAACCGTACCGAACACTTGATGAAACAAACAAATCGAATTATACATCTCATCAAATACTTCACGTGACTTTTCACCTGTTATTTAATTTTCTTTTAGTATAATTTCCAACTCCGAATTATTTCTTTGTACATCTCCTTATTGAGCCCGAAAATTCGGTAAATTTTTCAAGGGCAGGGGGGCAGTAAAAGAGCAACTCGCGCTCAATGTTTTTTGTCAAATTGCACAAGCGCTTAAAGGTTAGTCCGCATGTGCGATATATCGCAGCTTTTTTTTCAGAATTAACATCAATTTTTTCCCGCCAAATTTGTTTTTATTCGGCATCTTTGATTAATGTCTGGACCGTCTCAAGTTCGTATAAGTAATTCTCAGGTGGGGGAAAACTAAAAACCACCAGATTTCATCGCTGCGATTAATCGCTTATGGGAAATAGTCATTCTTGCGAGTAGAAAATATCTTATGATATATCGCAAAAAAATTGCGACTGAACTTCAGCTGGGAGAAAACTAAAAATCACCAGATTTCATAGCTGCGATTAATCGCTTATGGGAAATAGTCATTCTTGCGAGCAGAAAATATCTTACGATATATCGCAAAAAAATTGCGACTGAACTTCAGCTGGGAGAAAACTAAAAATCACCAGATTTCATAGCTGCGGTTAATCGCTTATGGGAAATAGTCATTCTTGCAAGTAAAAAATATCTTGCGATATATCGCAAAAAAACTGCGACTGAACTTCAGCTGGGAGAAAACTAAAAATCACCAGATTTCATAGCTGCGGTTAATCGTTTATGGGAAATAGTCATTCTTGCAAGTAAAAAATATCTTGCGATATATCGCAAAAAAACTGCGACTAAACTTCGATACGAGAAAACTAAAAATCACCAGATTTCATCGCTGCGATTAATCGCTTGTTGAAAAGTAATTATTGCGAGCAAAAAATATCGCAAAAAACTGCGATATATCGCATATGCTGACTAAGCTTAAAGTCCCAAACGATTTTGATCCATTCGAAGCATCAAACCGCAAGAACATAATAAATCATTTCCACTCCCACATAAACTAGTAAATCATGTGTATTTAGTTATAATATTTATAGAATATTTGTATTTATATAAACATAATAATAGCTTTTCTATTATATATAAGTATATATATCCATCCATTATTTCTTAATTAATATTTGAATATTTTTGAAAGCAAGCTTTATTTAAAGCAATGCTTTTACATTTTGCTTTTACCCACCTCTGATTTCTCATTCATTTACCTATTAATAATAATTAATTAATATTCAATGCATACTACAATTCAATTGTTTCATATCTATTTATAATATAATTGCACTTACTAATTAGGTAGTTACTAGTTTTAGTTTTTTTTATGTGCGAATTAGTTTTTAACGTTTAACTTTGCAGTTTACAATTAACAATACAATTGTAAATGACGCTTTGATCCATTAATTAAATAGTGGAAGAACTTTGATTTCGTTTCGTTTGGTGATTACTGATTTCACATTAACAAACAAGTAAATTACTAAAATAAAATTAAATAATTAATAAAGTAATTAGCGACGACAAATGCACAAGCAGCGAGTTTTCTTTCTTTTTTTTTTCATTTTTTTTATGTTGTTAAGCAAACGAAGAACAACTGGCCTAAATTAATAAAATAGAACATTAAATTGAAACAGTTGAATTTTGAATAGAAACGAAGTTTTTATAATCGAATTTTAATAATAGAAAACAAAATTAAACATAAAATTAAATTACATATCACATAGTGATTGTTTTTCTTTCTTTATCGACTTGTTATTTTTTAAAACAACTATTTTTATGAACATGCTTTCGATTTACCACTTTAAACTACTCGGAACTACACTGGAACAGGTCGCTTACTTCAAAGTAGTTTACAGTGTTATATCAAAAGCCCAGTTAATATTTTTAACACTTTATTACTTTTTAAGTAACAAATTAATGTTTATTTAGTATGATTAATAAGATAATGAAATTTAATAATAAATGAAATTTAGAATTTCATTGAAAAGAAGACAAAGTTTTTTTTTAATTTTAAAATTTTCATGTTTTTTTTCTATAAAAAAAAAAAATCGTAATTTGTTCAAGTTTTAACTAAGTTATGTAAATGATGAAATTTTAATTGAAATTGAATTCCGAATCACAACACTTATTAATCCCTAAACCGTGAATGCGTGCGGAGTGGTTCGAGTGTTACTTAAGGTTCGTTCCAACAATGCACCAAAATATTTTCGTGCTTTGTTGGAATGTATCTGTAGTTTACTTTAGTTTTCTATCGTTTTGACTAGAGAGACTTAATTGTTGTTGAATCTTTTCTATTTTGTTTATTATTAATTGCACTTTAAAAATTAAATGTTCACAGGCATGACATGTACTCATGTTGCAGTAGTGCAGGTGTAGGGGCGTACCCAGGAAGGGGCTTTGGGAGTAGCGATGGCAATTAATTTTGAAACAAAGTGTCATGTAATGCACAAAAGTTGCGCGTGCCATTAGAATGTTCTCGTGTGCCATAGTTGGCATGTGTGCCACGTTTTTCTCATCCCTGTCCCTATTCTAGAGAAATAAGGTCTATATTTAAAATTAGATTTTCTATACATATATAAAACTCAAATTTTGTATGCACTTGTACATTGTGTATTTTTGTCAAAGCCGGCTCCCCTTGTTAAATTCCTGGGTACGCCACTGACATGTTGCTTTCTCAGTTGGATTCCTTCCTCTCTGATTGTATTTGTATTTCGTGAATAGAAACAAAAGTTTTAAATTTCGCCCACCACCGTAAACACCCAAAGAAATCTTTCGCTTTTTTTTTGTTTTAGTTGTTTAGTCTAATAAATGATTAAATATTTAAATTAGTTTGTGTCGGAATTATATATATAATATACATAAATGAACGAAGAGGTTAATTCACAAAACTGCTTTCGACGTACCCACAGCGCAGGGCCCTGCTGAGGCAAAAGACCCCAGACGCAAAAAAATGAGTCTCTTCGTGTTTTTTTACAGTATTACACTTGTCGACGGGCCTTTTTTTTGGTGACTTTCGGCGTGTCAGCCATGTTGTGTGGAGGTTGGAATTTCTCGCAAATTCCAATCTCCACTCAAGATGGCAGACACGAGGCATGCCGAAAGACGCAAAGTGACGCCTCTGGCCTTGCCTCAATGCTACACTTTGGTGTTACTCCGAGTAGTACTGACTCTAAGTAGTTTTACAGTGGTATTTCGAAAGCAGTGTTGTTATTTTTCATTATCGTCCATATTTTGTTTCGGTGCAAGGTGCTACTTACTAACCATCTAAGTTATTAAACACAATTTACATATTGATTACTTACTTAATTAAATACACAAGTAAACAAGGATATGAACAATTTTGATTAGTAAATAATATTTGTTTTGTGCGAATTGTCGGCTTTCCCATCTCACTTCTAGCTTAAAAACTATTTTGTGTCAATTCGGTTAATGCATTCATTAGCTTTAACTTTAGCTAGCAGCAAATCGATTCACTAAAATAATTAATATTTGATAACAAAATTAAAGTTTAAAACTCAAAAAAAAAATAAAAATTACAATTAAATAATAAGTAACTGAAAAGATGTTAATTTTATAAAATTTAATTTTTACAGTTTTTCAAAGTTAGAACAAATATTTAAAATTTTTGTTTAGATTTTTGAAAATTCATTAGAAAGTAAAACCTTTTTGTGCTCCTTTCCTTAAATTTTTTAATTTAGTTCTTAATAGACAAATCTTAAACGTAATTATCAAAAATTAATAAAATAAAAAAAAAACAAGAAAAACAAATACAAAATAATTATAAATGAATAACGACAATTGAAATTTCGAAATATTTTCAGTTTCACAAATCGTCAGCATTCATTTACAATCACTCTGTAGATAATAGCAATAGCAATAAAAAAAATATATAGAAAATTCGAAAACAATATTAGAACATAATATTAATATATTTTTTAAATTTTGCGATTGAAAAAAAGCCTTACGTAATTTTTATAAAAAAAAAATTCAACATTTGCTAGTTTTTCTTCTTTCAATTTATCCACTCTAAAACAATTCGCAGTACTTTAGACTTTAGAGAGTTACTCCGAGTAGTTTAAGAGTGGTAAATCGAAAGCAACTAGACTGCTAAGCAGCATTTAAATATTTTGTTTTTTATTAAATGATTTTTGATATTGTTTCGAGAAAGATATTTTTGAAACTTTAAAAGTTTTCATTTTCTTATTACAAAAAAAAAAGAAACCAGTATCCCTGGTTAAATTTAAATTTTAAATTAATCAATTTGATTGATCACAATCACAAAGTAACTTTTATCTTCTTCGTTTTGCTTTTTCGCTTACAACTTAATAATTATAGTAGTAGTAATTTTTTTTTATCTTTGCACACTTCCACTTACTTAATCCTACATATTACAACTACTTAAAATAACTACACAATTTTTATCTTCCGTTTTTAAAAATAAAACTTAATAGTTATATTTAACTTGTACTTGTACTATTTCAAAGTTCTTTTTCATTCTTCATTGATTCTGTCCTTGCATCTTGTTAATAGAATAACAGATACTATGTACACTTAATAAACTAATTAATAAGTCAAAATTTTGATTTTATTTGTGATTTAATGTCGTCAATCGACTATTTCTACTACTCTCAATGAGAAAACCCATATATTTTTGATAGCCGTCAAAAAAGGCAGTCATGGGGTAAGGTCAACAGGATACCGCACCGGGTGCAATCTAACGTTTGCACTGAATACACCGAATTGCACCCGGTGCATAATTTACCATAACCGTTATTTTCTGACCTCTGTCAAAGATATTTTCCAATAGGTGCTTTCGATATGGTACTCGGAACTACTCGAAGTATAATAATAAATCGAAAGCAGCTAATTGTTCTTTTAATTGATTAGTAGTAGTAAATAAACATAATCATAATATACTGGGTGTTGTTTGCAACAGGAAATCACTATATTCGTGCTTTAAAATGTGTTCTCCCGTATCATTTCACTGCAACACCCGGTATATTCTAATAAAGTATATGTATATGTATAAAAACAATTAGTAAATATATATATATATAGATCTGTACAACAATTAATAATGTAAGTTATTAACATTTCGATAGTTTTCTTTACTATTAAGTTATTTGTAGATATATTTTTTTGATTTTTATGCTTTATCGAAGCGTTCTATTTAAATAAAATAACTATATGTATATTTTATTTAGCACCAAGAACGAAATCAATTCGCTTACGAATGAATAAATTAGTTTTTTTTATAAAGTAAGTAATATAAAAATTGTATTTATCAACGATCCGAATTGAAATTGTTGTTACTTTTGAAGCGATATATCATTGATTCTCGTTTTTTAATTGCTGCTGTCGTTGCTGCAACTGACTGCGCGTTAGATATTTATTGCTGCTACATCTTCGAGCGATTAGTACGGTCTCGTTGTTAACGCTGCCAACATCATTCGCGTTTGTTTGATTATCAATTTCGATTTGGTTATTTTCATTTGTCGCATTTAATGCTGTATTTGCACTTGAATTGCCATTTGCAACATCTACATTGAGAACATCCGAATGTAGAATTGCATTTGTTGTAGTAGTAGTAGCCATAGTCGCGGTAGCAGTTTCCTTTGTCTTTTGTTTACGATTTTGATTTTGATTCTGATTCGTTTTCCGACTTTTATTTCTCACGCCGTCGTTCGTAAATCCGTCGCTGTTGTCCGTTTTACGACGGCGGGAGAAAAAACCCCATCGGAAAGACGCAATCTTTCGGCATGAAGCAATCATGCACGGTCTTCATGTGATTCTTCATCTTATCGGGACGTGAGAATTCTTTCTGGCATACCGGACACGGAAACACTTTACGTTGTTGCCCCTCGTGGTAGAGGAACGCATGCCGTTGGAAGCTGTATTTGTTCTTGAACGTTTTCTGGACATCGACTTTAGCGCATTCGGTGCAGTGATAGATGCCGCCATTGATGGACGCGTAACGGAATAAATTCAATCCGCGTACGCTCATCTCGGTCAATTGTTCGGCTGGATCTTGACTTTGCGACGCCGTCCTGCGACGCGCGCGTCGTTTTACTGGTTGACGGCCAGATGGCGCGCTCATTTGTGCTTGCGTTGCACCTTGAACAATTGCACTACTTGTCGATGGGGAATTGTTATTGTTGTTCAAATTGAAATTGGCGTTCAAGTGGGACGTTGGTTTGGTGGTGTTCAATTCTATGGTTTGATGTGTTTCTTTTAATTCCACTTTGGGCGTTAGCAAGTTTTGTGTGGTCGTCGTTTCGTTCAATTCCACTTTTGGTGTAAGAAGTTTTTGTGTTATCGGATTATCTGTAAACAGAAAATAGGTTTAGCAACTTTCCAGGTATCACAAAGTATCAGTGATGGCAAGCCCCTTTGCACCGCCGGGTGCAATCCGATTCCAGCCATAACCTTACAATTTAAAATTATTTGAATCTGAATGGTTGCACCCGGTGCATTGGCTGCATATACGTTTGCACCCGGTGCAAATGCCATCACTGCAAAATTTTAATTCAAAAAAATAAATAAAAGCCATACTACAACTAAATTTACTTAAGAAATAAATTATATTTTATTAGCGCATATGTAACTAGCTGCTTTCGAAATACCACAGTATAAACTACTCGGAGTAGTTCCGATCTACTCCGTGTAATGAAATTCATATATCGAAAGCAGAAATCTCTACAAATTATCAAAATAGGAGAACCAAAAGGTGCTAAACGAACGTAAAAAGCTAATAAATCTAATTAACTACCTTCAAAATGGATTTTCTATTCTATCTTTTTTTACAAAATCAACAAAAGATAATGGAGATGTTCCACGTTTCGTCATGATGACGTCACGGAGCAAATGTGGCACATAAAAGGAACACCTCTGCACCGCCAAGGCTTCAATTGCCTTCGTTCGAGTTCGTCTGCTCGTTGTGAACGCAAACGAAAATACGAACTCGAACGAATGCAATTGGAGCCTGGATGTGCAGCTGCAGAGGTATTCCAATTGTACGACATAGTGATCCGGATCAGTGGTTCCATGTGAAGGTCAAATAGGTCATCCGGGGGACATGGAACATCTCCATTTCGGTTAAATTAAAATTAGTAGTAGTTACCTGTACATCCTTTCCATTAGTACACTAGGTTAGCATGTAAAGACAAAACAAAAACATGTTGTTGCAACGTTGCATGAAACATGACAACCCTGCACCGCAATAATATTATTTTAGGTTAGTATATACTTGTTGGGAAGAGGGAAACAGGGAAATAACAAAAAAAAAGAAAAATTTTATAAAATGAAATTATTTAAAGATATTATTGCAAAACATTTTCGTTCTTATTATAACGACATTATGAATATATACAACAAATTTTGCTGATGAATGAAAATAATATGAATAAACATGATAACTAATCGCATTATCTTTATCGCCTTAACGATTGATAAAGAAGTAACTTACAATTAACATTGGTATCGGTACATACAATAATTAATTACAAGATATTTTTAATATTTGTTGATTTCATTCGTTCGATTTCGAATTCAAAACGTGAACGCGATTTGGTTCAATAATAGAATAGCTGCTTTCGATATACCCAGTATAAACTACTCGGAGTGATTTATCAAAAGCAGTTTTATAGCATATTGTTGATTTTGTAATGTGAGTTTATATTGTCCTTCTAAGCAAACATGAGACTTGACTTCACGCAGCAAGTATGAGAATAGAAATACGTAAGGCTCGTTTTCAGCCATGTTATGTGGAGGTTGGAATTTGCGGGTAATTTGAATGTACCTCACAATGCAAATAGCAAATTCAAATTTCCTGCACAAAACCAACCTTCACACAAGATGGCTGACACACCGAGGGGCCGAAGTCACCAAACGAGACTTGCCGAAAGACACGAAGTGAACCTGTGAACCTTCTGCTCTAGGTTATGCTGTGACAGAAGTCAAGTGATCCTAACTTAACTTTTTTTCACATATTTGCCGAAGCTCTTGTTTGCTTAGAAGCACTGTATTTATTCCTATAAATATAAATTGTTGAGACTCGTTTCAAGTGTAATTAGAAAAGAAAATGTTTTTGGAAGACTTGAGTTCACGCAGCAAGCATGAGAATAGCAATACGGGCGAATTTTGAACGTATACGTAAGCCTAGTTTTCAGCCATGTTATGTGGAGGTTGGAATTTGCGGGTAATTTGAATTTACCTCACAATGCAAATAGCAAATTCAAATTTCCTGCAAAATACAACCTTCACACAAGATGGCTGACACACCGAGGGGCCGAAGTCACCAAACGAGACTTGCCGAAAGACACGAAGTGAACCTTCTGCTATAAGTTATGCTGTGACAGAAGTCAAGTGATCCTAACCTAACTTTTTTCACATATTTGCCGAGGCTCTTGTTTGCTTAGAAGCACTGTATGTTTTTGGAAGACTTTATTACAAACAAGTTTTTATTATGTTGACCTTAAATGAAATAAATTGTTTATTGCGTTTGACGTTTATTTCGAGGCACTTTGGATTCATAACCTATAATAGTAGTTTACCTAACAAGTTTGGAAAAGTATTCAATTTCGCGCGAGCAAGATAATTTGAAACACAAGAAGTCGAATATTTTCCAATCGAGTAAGGTACACTGTTTTTCTTCGGCGACATTTTTTCATGTCCATCGGAAAATTAATAAAATGTTTATAAATAAACAATTTTGACACAAACTGCCATGACACTATGCGAAAAAGTGACAAATTTGTTGACATTTGACTTTTCGGCATTACTTTTTGATGGTCGTGGTTAGAATTTGGATCAGCTGTGCCATTGAGCAATTGTTCTCGCACATATTTTGATAAAATACAAACATGCAAAAGACGAAGTCGAATGTTTTCCAATCGAGTAAGGTACACTATTTTCCTTCAGCCACATTTTTCCGTGTCCATCGGAAAATTAATTAAAATGTTTATAAAACAATTTTGCACTATGCGGAAAAGTGACAAGTTTATCATTTTCCCGCACAGTTTCTTGTTTTGTCACCCACAATTACGACTTTTGGGCATTACTTTTTTTTGATAGTGGCTAGAATTTGGGACGTGTGTGCCTTTGAGCAATTGTCAACTTTCTAGTTCTACGCAAAAGTGGCCGTAGAAAAAATATCATTCCCTGCGAGTTCTCGCACATACTTTGATAAAATGCAAACATGCAAAGGCACTTTGCTTTCCGTGTAAAATTTTGATAAAATGCGAAAACGAAGTTGTTATTGATCTGATACTGATTGTTGATAAGTTTTCTCATCTATTTATTAAAAATTGTTCCCATTTCAATATTTTTCGTTAACTATTCAACAATTTTACACGTAACTTATCCTTAAAATTAATTTGTTGTATCATCCAGCAGAATTATCTTACCTCTCATCTTAAATTAAATTTATCAATTATTAACAATTCACAGTCATTTGTTTCGTATAGTTAATTATTACTTAATAGAATTCAGCAAATGCTGCAATAAGATCAAAGCAATAGAATAGAATAATCTAATCAATAAAAAAACTACAAAATATTATTAGATTATTAATGAAATCATTAAACGTATAAGAATTATTTCACCAACGAATTATTGATATTAATAATTAAGATGCTAATTTAATAATAAAAATAAAAAACACCTAAGTATGTAATAATAATAATAATTACAATTCATTTTATTATCAAAACGATACGATGATATAAAAATGAACTAAACTGCGTTCCCCGAACACATACAGTAAGTAAATTGCTTGAAGACGTTTTGATTGCGCAGTATTTTGTGCGCATTAACCAGTTTCACACGTTAAACGATAAACTAAAGGCATTTACGAAAACCGCACCCAGGTGATCCAAGTGATCCGATCAGTTTGCATAAATGTCTTAAACTCGTTTCCTAACAAACTTGAACCTTGATAGGTACATACATACAAGTTGAGTGCAACAATTCAAATTTGGCGCGTATTTGTGACTGAATGTG
>JARJEB010021831.1:0-17717 GCA_030264535.1 Liometoxenus newtonarum | reverse complement strand
GTACAGTGCCCTTCTTTACCGACCGATTTTGCTCTGTTGAGCACCAGGTCGGAAGACGGCAGCTCCGAAGCCGTGTACCAAGTTTCACTCCGATCAGTTGCTTGGTTTGGCCGGAATCTTGGTGACAGACATACATACACACATACACACACACACACACACACACACACACACACACACACACACACACACACGGACATCAAGCCAAAAACCACTTTTTCCGATTCAGGGGAGCGAGATTCGTGGAGATCCGTCGAAATCCCGACTTCGACCAAATGGGGTGAATCCAATACTTTCCTATACTATACCTACGGTATAGTATCGGAAATTTAAAATACGGTGCGGGACACCGCACAACTTTCCGATACCAAATAGCTACATTATGTATTGGTATAGTGTGTTAATACGTCATCATAGCACATTAGATTCTTGAAGTTTATAGTTTTGAGTGTGTTGCAAATTTCAAATTTTTAGAATTAATATCTCACAAACCAAACTTCCTACGAATAAAATGTTATAGGAATTCAAATATAGAGAATTTTACGCGCTACCTTATTATATTTTTTGCTTTTGCCTATATGTAATTATTAGCCTGTTATACGCAAATTTATATTTTGACATTCAAGTAAAGTGCCCTTCTTTATCAATCAATTTTGTTCAATTTCGACCAAGGTCGTCCCATTATGGCACTGAATACGCATACCAAGCTTAATTTGGATAACTTGCTCGGTTCGGCTGGAATTTTGTTCGTAGCACAAATTTGACATTTTAGTAATTAAGTTCTCACGAACTGTGCATCCTACGAGAAAATTCTATAGATATTGAAATGTAGAGAATCTTTACGAGAATTTATTTTTTGTTTGACAGTTGAATGGAAATTTAAGTTTTGACATTCCACTAAAAATTCCCTAGTGCCTTCTTTACCGACCGATTTTTCTCAATTTCGAACCAGGTCGTCTCATGCTGGTTCTGAACATGCACACCAAATTTCGTCTCGACAAGTTGCTCGGTTCGGCTGGAAGTTTGTACACAAGAAATTTGACACTTTAAGAATTAATATCTGACAAAAGGTGCATCCTACGAGAAAATGTTAAAGTAGTGAAAATGTTAGGCACTGTAATGCCTATACGGCCGTATTTTTTTTTTGACAGTTTTATGTAGAAATTTTTTTTGAGATTCAAGTAAAGTGCCCTTCTTTACTGACAGATTTTGCTCAATTTCACACTAGGTCGGAAGATGGCAGCTCCGAAGCCACATACCAAGTTTCATTCCGATTAGTTGCTTGGTTTGGCCGGAATCGTGGTGACACACATACATCCACACATCTGACACACGGACACCAGGCCAAAAATCTTTTTTCGGACTCAAGGGACCGAGATAAGTGGAGATCCGTCGAAAACAACACGATACAACACGATATCCGGGGAAGATCATGTTGATCAGATGTGGGAAAAAATCAAAAACAACATCCAAGAAGTAGCAGCAGAAGCACTTGGACACCGTAACGTTAGCCCATACAACCCATTCGCGCGAAAAACACCTTGGTTCAGACAAGAAATCAAAGAGAAATGCGCTGAGAAAAAACGAGAGTACCAGCAATACAGAGAACAACGTACAAAGCAAACATACAACCGTTACAAAGGAATCCGAAGGGAAACACACTCACTAGTAAGAAAACTGAAAACCGAATACTGGGAGACTTCTATGGTACACAGACAGGAATTTGAAGGATGCTGAGAGGACAGAGGAAGGAGACAAGAGAACTGGTCAGTGCACGGCACATTGAAACAACCACATGGATGGTATACCTAAAGGCACTATACAGCCCGGATGAAGAACAACAAGAAGCAATACTCGAGGTCACATCCGAAGAAACAACAACGATAAGTCAAGAACATGTTGAAGACACTAAGAGAACTAAGAAATCGAAAGCCGGCTGGCCCAGATGAGATCTATAATGAACTGCTAAAGTACGGAGGAACAGGACTAACACAACAGCTCACCGTAATGATACTAATGATCAATAACATCATAAAACAGCAAAAGACACCGAAAGACTGGAAGAACTAATACTGATGTTCAAAAAGGCGGAGAAGGAAGACCCCGAAAACTATCGTTGAATCACCCTGCTAAATACGTGACGAAAGTTAGTAACAAGGATCATCGTAGACAAGCTAAACGAGAACATAGAGCTTACCGACGAACAGCAAGGATTCCGACGAGGAAGATCATTCACAGACGCCGTATTTATACTACGACACTTTCAACTTATTTCGTAGAATACGGTCTATTGATTCCAACAAATTGAGTCCCAAATAGCCGGAAAGTGAATTGGATGCTTTTTGCATTTAGTTTCACTGGAAAGCCTTACTTACATCTGTATGTGAAATTTTCACATTTGCTGCGTTACACAAAGTGGTTCAACTTGAGTTCAGATTCAAGTGACAACGGCGTAGGCATTTGCATTTGATATTTTTGCACAATTTGGAATTTTTTTATGTTTAACTTAACACAAACACTTACATACTTAATACTCAGATTCGAGGAAGTTTTCCTGTTACCTTGGTTGCCTGTTATAATACATGATCAAAAAACTGGATTTCTCCTGAATTTCCTTTCTTTGGTTGTTTAAATAAAGATGGTAGCGGAGGTGGTGAAGGATTAACATTAGTGGTAGATGGTTGGTGTAGGTGTTGGAAGGTTGGTACAGGTGGTAAAGGTTTGGTGTTGGTGGTAGAGGGCTTGTATATGTGGTATATTCTTGGTGTGGGTGGTGGAGACAAGGGATGGAGATGTTTTTCATCCTGAGTTGCACACAACCATGGCTGGTTCCATCAAAGTGTGTGAAATTAACTGATCAGCAATTTGCAGTGATCAAAACATGTAGAGGCATAAAATCGTTTTGTGTACACTGTTTACAGAAAACTGAGGTTAGAACAGCCAATGAGTCAAAAGCATTAGCTGAATTGGAGAATAGCGTAGAGGAAATCAAAAAGATGTTCATCAATAATGGTGTATTTAAAGTAACTGCAGAAGATAATGCTTTTCTTTTGACTTTCTGGCCACATACCGAAGGTATGTAGGCATAAGAAAGTAAGGTGATCATGAAAAAAATTAAAGTCTTATTTTTCCCTGATTCGTGGAGGTCCGTTGACCCCAGGTAAAAAATTGGCTTTTGGGCTGATGTGTGTCTGTCTGTCTGTCTGGCAGTGTGTATGTGTGTGTACAAAATTGCGGGAAAACCAAGCATCGGATCGGACTGAAACTTGGTATCTGGGCAGCTATTCCTCCCGATTGAACCTGGAGTAAAAATAAACAAAATCGGCTGGTAAAGAAGACCCCTTTACTCGTAGGCCAAAACGTCCAACTTGCTAAATATTGATTGTAGCCTAAGAGTATCGATATAATCTCCGAATTAGTTTTCAATTTCTTGCAAGATTTGTCATTAACATTTCTTCTAGAGCTAATGGTTTGGAAGCTTTGTGCTACCATTTCAACAATCCCATAACAATCACCAGCATAAGAATAGAAATGAACAATGCTGCTCCCATCACACTGACACTCTGAATTCACAATATAAACTTCAATATTGAAATTGAAGTTAAATGTCATCGAAATTAAAATAAATCGGTACGGGTTCGCACCGCACAACTTTCTGGCCATATCCAATACGATTTCGTAGAACTCGTTGTCCTTAAAAGCAATTTTGATCGGAAAGGGGAAGTGTGATTGATTAGTTTCACTAAAATGCTGTACAATTTCCACTTTCCGATCAAAATTGCTTTTGCGGTCCACGAGTTCTACGAAATCGAATTGGATATGGCCAGAAAGTTGTGCGGTGCGAACCCGTACCGATTTATTTGTAGTAATAATATTTCTTCTCTTCTCTAGTAGTAATATTTCTTTTTTTGCTGCCCTTGTTATTATTTCTTCTAAACCCTTCCACATCTCTTCTATGGATTGTTCTTTTGGTGCGCTTTCTAATGCTGTGTTTCTGAGTTTCTGAGTTTTCTGCTGATGTTGTCTACATATTTTTGTTTTATGTCTGGAGCTTTCAAAAGTTCCAGGTTTAATTTCTTTTGTTTGTGCTGGCTTTCTTTTCCTTGGCTTTGTATTTTGCATCTGAATTTTGCTTGTACTAGCATATGGTCTGACCCACAGCTTGCTCCTCTTCTTATCTTAACATCCAGAATGGTTGTAGCCCTTCTTTTGTCAATCAGGATGTGGTCTATTTGATTAACACTATGTGCGAAATGGTTTGATGAGGAATGTCAACAAGCCATAAATGATAGGAATAAAGTCCATGTGAAATACATAGCAAGGAACACAAGAGAGAGAGAGAGAGAGAGAGAGAGAGAGAGAGAGAGAGAGGAGAGAGAGAGACGGAATTAAAAACTAATAGGAAAATTGCAGATAAAATATGTAGATAGAAAAAAAGGCAAATATGAAAATGAGCGAATTCTAGCGATGGAAAAAGATTTTAGTGAAAGAAATCAAGAAATGCATATCAGCTAGTGAAACAACTAAATCTTGGATACAGACCAAATTACCAATAAAGATAAAGAAATTAAAACGGCCTGTATGGACTACTTTAAGGAACTACTGAATACAACGGGTAGAACAAACGAAAATCCAAATAAAATGGAAGAGCAGGTAGGCCAACTAACGCAAGAAGAAAACGAGGAGGCCACAGTACCCCCGACACTAGCGGAAGTTATACAGGCAGTAAGTTCTCAAAAGAATAATAAAGCACCCGGCATGGATAATATACCTGCAGAACTGTACAAACACGGGGGAAGCGACATATATAAAATACTGCACAAACTAATAAACAAAATATGGATTGAAGAGAGATTACCACAAGAATGGAAGAAAAGTGTAATATGTCCTATACATAAGAAAGGAGACAAACTACAATGCCATAATTACAGAGGCATCTCGCTACTAAGTACAGGATACAAAGTCTTAACCAATATCATACAAAAGAGACTACAGCCAATACCAGAGCAAATAATAGGCGACTACCGAGCAGGGTTCTGGCCAAATTGGTCAACAACTGACCAACTTTTTACTGTTAAACGCATCCTAGGCAAAGCTTGGGAATACGATGTAAATGTCTATAACATCCTAGTAAATTTCAAGCAAGCGTACGACTCAATAGACAGGTCAAAATTAATAGACGTACTAAAAGAATTCAAAATACCAAGAAAACTCATTAAATTGGTACAAATGACCATAGAAGAGACAACAACACAAGTACGTATAAACGGGGACATGACAAAAGATTTCCACATAACGCAAGGCTTAAAACACGAGACGGGTTGACCCCGACCCTGTTGAACCTAGCATTAGAGTACGTTGTTAGAAAAACAGATATTGGCGTTGACAATACATTAATTAATAAAACTACACAAATAATAATAATGAGCAGAGATAAAATTGCAGCAAAGAACATGTTCTTAGAACTAAAACAGACAGCACAAGAAGTCGGACTCACAATAAACTCTATGAAGACAAACATACTAACACAAAGCCGCTTTAGTCAAGCGACACAAACCCAACTCATGGCCAACGTAGAACAAGTCAACCGGTATATCAAGTCATATCTAAGGTTGGATATGACCTCAAGCAATGATGAAACCATCGAAATTAATAGGCGCATCATGATGGGCAACAGAGCGTATTTTGCGATGGCACCTATACTCAAAGCAAGAGAAATACATCGCAAAAGTAAATTTAAAATATATAAAACAATGATCAGACCCATATTGTGCTATTGGTGCGAAAACTGAGTACTAACGAAAGAGTCGTCCGAGAACCTGGAAAAAAGGGAGAGGAAGATCCTCCGAACAATACTTGGACCCATAAAGGAAGACAACATGTGGAGAATTAGATACAACCAAGAAATATATAATCTCTACCACGAACCATCAATAACAAAACATGCTAGAATACAAAGACTGAGATGGGTAGGCCATTTGGCAAGGATGCAGGATCAAAGGATCCCAAAGAGACTCCTCACCTCAAAAATGACGGTCTACAGGCCGAAGGGACCACCAAAAAAAAGGTGGGAAGACTAGGTAGACCAGGACGCCAACAACATACTGCACATAAAAGGATGGACGAGAGAAGCGATGGATCGACAGAAGTGGAGAGGCTTACTACAGGAGGCCAAAGCCCAACTTGGGCTGTAGTGCCATTAGAAAAAGAGAAGATAATGCGAGTTGTGCATTTGCTACTACAAATGATAAAAATATGAAACAAACAATAATAAATAAAAAAACCCAAGAACAATAGAAATATTGAGGCAAAACAAATTCGAGAAGATGTCAAAAACAAGGTGGATTTTACTAAATTGGTAGTAGCAATCCAAAGTATTAAAAGTGTAAATAAAAAGGCTATTGCTATTATATATGATAGTGAAGAGAAAAAGGAGGCAAAGCAAAAGGACGTGAAAACGAAATTGGGCGTTAATTACGATCTCTCAGTAATTGGAAAGAGAAAGAAGATGATAAAAATTGTAGGACTGGAACAAGAAATAGATTGAAAAGTATTAAAGCAATGTATGATATAGAACAAATTAAAAATTTACCAATTCATAATGAAACTATGTTAAAAATTGTAAAAAGTTTTAAAAGGTTATATGGATATAATGTGATTGTTGAAGCCGGGCGAGAATACAACTGAATAATTTTGAAAGAAGGAATGCTAAAAATTAAATCGAGTATGCAAGGTGCATGAGCACTCAAATGTATACAAGTGCTTCAATTGTTTCGGGTTTAATTATACAGCTGCAGTTTGTACAAAACCTGCGATATGTAATAAATGTGGGGAAATAATTATGTGAGTATTCTTAATAAGAAGCTAAATTTACAAACTGATGTAAATCACTCAACTTTTGATAATAATTCTACTGCTTATAAAAGAAAATCGATAAGATGTGAAAATGGATTTATCATTAAAAATGTTAAATAGCAATAAAAAAATGAATATAAGGATGTCGAGATTTATCTGCAAAATTCGCAAAGTTTAACTGTACTTTTTATAATTTAACATTTTCATGCAGAAGATTGATCCATGTGTTCTGTGTCTAACAGAGACACATTTGACGGAGGAAATACGCGATAAAGCGATGGTGAAATCGATGTAAAGAACTTAATATTATTACGTTAGATTTAGAGAGCAGACCAACAGGGGGTAGTATTTTATATTAGATCAGATATTATTATATAGGATACATAAAACTTATGTAGATCAAATGAGTTATTTGGTATTACTAATTGAGGTTAAGCTAAAAGATAAAACAGTTATATTAGGTGGAGTGTACAGATCACCAAGTGGATCGAGTGGTTCCTTTCTGAATCTCTTTGAGCATTTATGTGATAGTTATTTGGACGATATAAAGCACCAAGCAGCCGCTAATTATAATGGGTGACTTCAACGTAAACTTTGACGAAATTAGTTCCTATACAAATAGATTAAAAGGTTGTTTAACAAACTATGGATTAACACAGTATTTACGAAACTATTCGCATTTGACAGTTAATGGTAGTCAATCTGAGATTGATCTAGTTATAGGACATCGTAAAGAAATTAAATGTAATAAGGTAAATGATACGATTTTCAATAGGCAAAAAATTAAAAATCTGAAGAAAATTAGAGCAAAAATTGGAGACATAAATATTCTAAGAGATAAACTATCTAGTATAAATTATGATTATAAAATTAATAACTTGAGTGATAGATACAAACAAATAAGTACAAATATTAATAATGTAATACTTGAAGTTAGACCAAGAATTACTTACTATTAGTACAAGTATCCGAGTCAACCCATGGATAGTCATAGAAATTATAGATCTTTAGCGAATCTATCGCTATTATTTATTAAACCAAATTAAACTTGAACAACTACAATATTATATGATACGGAAATCCCATTTCACTTCCACCCATTTTGCCAAGATTTTTCTGACCGCAATTTTACTATTTATTATTTCACCACCTCCTATTTTTATTGTTCACCCCACAGCTTACTTTGCAACGAAAAACCTAGGGTACTGTTATTTGTTCCCACAGTACCTAGTGTGTTAGGTATTTTACAACCCTGCCTGTAAAAATTCTGGAACACGTCTTTGCCTTGTCTATCTTCTCGGTGGGACTTGAAATATTACCAGGTTTTTAATTCTTCTTTACCGACATGGGAATGGTGTAGTTCGTGGTGACTGACTCGACGTTCTCGGTTATAACCTTTGCTTTCGCTGTTCCGCAATTTCCGGTAAAATCGGCATTTGCCCTGGCTGAGAGTTTATTATTTCTGGAACCGGATCTGGCTGGCACGGTAACCACGACGGTCCACTACTAACTGGAACCTCTTGCTCATTTTCAGCTAACGCCGGCTTAACTCTGTCTATTGAGATAGTAACGTTGCGATCCTTAATGAGAAGCACCATAGTTTTCTCGCTACGATCAATTACTTGGTATAGGCCATCATAAGGAGGTTGCAGACCTACCCTCAGAGCATCGTGGCGTAGAATCACCTGTTTGCTGTGACTTAGCTCTTTATGGACAAACGTGCGATTTTTTCCATGACGAGCCCCATCTACAGGTCTCAGTTCCTTCATGTGTTGACGCAGCTCTTTTATAAATTGGGGTGCACTGTCTATAACTACCTCTGGATGATCTGTCTAAAACTCCCTGGGAAGTCGTAGAGCCTCACCATACAGCATCTCAGCTACCGTTCCGTTTACATCCTCTTTCCATGCAGGGCGAACGCCAAGTAGTACCGTTGGCAGGATTTTTGTCCAGGATCGATTCTGATGGCACATTATGGCAGATTTGAGTTGTTTATGGAAACGTTTTATCATTCCATTAGCAGGTAGATGGTACGAAGTAGTTCGAATGTGAGTCATTCCCAATAAATTATTCAACTCTCTAATTAAATTTGATTCCAATTGCTTGCCTTGGTCGGTTGTAATTCGACTTGGTGCACTACATCTCGCTACCCAGTTGTCGTACAGAGCACGTGCGATTTTGACTGCCTCCTGGTTTTCCATCGGAATTGCTTCCGGCCACCGCGTAAATCTATCCACAATCGTTAGGAAGTAGAGGTAACCTTCAGACGACGGCATAGTTATGATGTCCAGATGAATATGATCAAATTGACCGTCCGGCAATGGTAGGTTACCAACCGGTGAAAACACATTGCGGGATATCTTCGAGCGCTGGCAGTTAATGCAACTCTGGGCTCTTCGACAATCAGCCTTTATCGACGGTCAGACGTAACGTTATGTTACTAGTCTAACCGTCGTCTTAACTCCGGGATGTGACAATCGATTCAGTGTGTCACATACTGTCCGTCCAAATTCTGACGTCAGCAAAGGTCGTGCCGTCCTAGTGGAGTCGTCGCAAAAAACTGACGATTTTCCTCCGGGTACATGTATCAGCTTCAGTTTTAGTTCGAAGTCAGGATTAATAATACCTTTTAATTGAGAGTCATGTTGTTGGGCGGTGGCTAGGGCTTCAAAATCAATTGACGAAATTACCTCTTTCATGCGAGACAATGCATCTGCAACCACATTCTACGGATTTATATCTTATGTCTCTGGTGAATTGGCCAATAAAATCTAAATGACGAAACTGACGCGGTGACGCTGATCGCTCCTTCTGCAGAAACGCAAACGTGAGTGGCTTGTGATCCGTGTAAACTGTAAAAGTACGAGCTTCAACCATTTGCCAAAAGTGTTTGAGAGCTGAATAAATAGCTAGGACCTCACGGTCATACGCACCGTACTTGGCCTCTGCCGGACTTACCTTCTTGGAAAAGAAGTCTAATGGTTCCCAATGACCACCTACACGCGGTTGAAGGTTACTTCCTACAGCAGAATAAGATGCGTCGCAAAAAAATGCCGAGTTGTGCACCCGGGTCCGCATGAGCTAGCAGTGTAGCCTGAACAAGACTCTTTTTACGCTCCTCGAAAGCTTCGAATACTTCCGGTGACCAAATTACAGCAGTATTTCCCTTAATTTTGTTTTTCAGAAGCTCATTAAGTGGACCTTGAGCTTGTGCAGCTCTGGGTAGGAATTCCCATAAACTGCCGAAGTTTCTTCCCAGTATCATGGAGCGGAAACGTCCGAATGGCCTCAACTTTCTCTGGAAGCGGACATGTGCCTGCACTTGACACCATATACCCGAGAAATTTCACTGTCGGCTGACCGAATACGCACTTGGATAAGTTGATGACGACCCCGTAGTCACGCAAACGTTCAAAAAGACTACGCAGATGACTGAGATGCTCTTCTGGAGAAGAGGAAGCGACGAGAATGTCATCGATGTAAGCGTAACAGAAGTCTAAGTCGTGCAAAACCTCATCAATGAATTATATTTATATGATTCAACTTTATACACTGGCCATTGTTTCCGTCGTACTTCTGCTACACTATTAGCTAATTCTGGGGCAGACAACTTAATAAGTGTAAAACGACACGTAGGCTGGCGCTATTCAGCGGCTGCTGCAGGCTATATTGATAACTCTTTATATAGCAAGGTAGAAACATCTAAAAAAATCGGTGCGTTAAATTCGCACCGCACAACTACGATTTCGTAGAACTTGGGAAATTGGGAAGTACATCTGCGAGAAATTATGTCGCTTTTTAGAAATTAATTAATATTCGTTACCACGTCAACTTCATCACATTCATTTTTGCGTTTCTAAGAATTAAATTATATTTTATACAAAAAAGTATATTAATTCTGATTGTATACATTCACAAAGAATTGTGAATATTATTTATTCAACACATGCACATCACATTTTCGATGATACTTATTTCTGATATCATGAAATCACTATTGGCTTGTGAACAATTCAACGAAGATCAACTCAAACTTCAAACTTGAAAACATCAAACCAAATCACTAGCCAGCGATGTCCCATTTACTTGTAACATTATATCAAACGTAATCTCTCACGTCATACATTCTCAAAAATTTTGCAATCTAAACAACTGCTTCTGAAATCGTGCAGACATTTCTATCTCTATATTATACTTAAGTTCTCTTAGGGCCACTATGATATGTATAAAAGTACAAAGTAGTGCGGAAAAGTCATAACTATGGTAACATACCAACAAAACAATGTTGAAAAGTAGCTTTTTCTACAACTACTATGGAAAATAAACAAATATGCACAAATTGCGGGCGCTGAAAACGAATATGTACGAACATTAATGACACAGGTTCAAGGTGCACAAAATGGCAGGGCGAAAGTGAGACGCACATACCCAACTTACCAATAAGAGACTTTTTCCACCTGTAATGGCGAACCGAGAATATGTGTTGACTATAGACGTATTAACAAGGATATTAAATTTGAAGAAGTGTCATCTTATCATAGAAGAATTGAATTTCTGGGTCATGTAATTGAAGACGGAAAATTTTATCAAAATATAGAGAAGACAGTAAGGAACTTTCCTGTTCCAACAACGACTAAACAAGTGCGCAGTTTCTTAGGGTTAGCAGGTTACTTCAGGAAGTTTGTCAAAGAATATGCTTTGATCGCGAGACCATTGTCAGATATGTTAAGAAAGAACGAAACAACTTGTTGCTATGCTTCACTTAGAAATTGGTTTAGTTTCTCAAATGCTGCTTTTTCTTCGTAACCATATCTAAATGTTTCGTTCTTTTTTTAACATATCTGACAATGGTCTCTCGATCAAAGCATATTCTTTGACAGCTGCCCATATACCAAATTTGATCCCGCTATGCTGCTTGGCTTGCCCGCAATTTACACCACATACACCACACACATACATCAGACCAAGAAGCCGATTTTTGACCTGCGGTCAACGGATTTCCACGAATCAGGGAAAAATAAGACTTTGATTTTTTTCTGATTAACTTACTTTCTTATACCTACACATACTTTCGGTATATGGCCGGAAAGTAAAAATACGAAATCATAAAATAATTTTATGTTTTGTGCATTATATTATTATGTTTGCATAGCATACATTCTGATAAATTAAAATCAAAGCAGGATTTGTCTTGCCGATTGAGACAACTTTTACAGTGAACTATAGCAGAGAGTGAATGTGTTGATAAAGCATTTCTTATTTTCGATTTATTCGGATTTAAATAGGTATTACTAGAAATCCTTTCCACACAAGCACTGGTATATGTGGTAGCATCAAAATTATAGAAACGAGGTGGGAAATCTGCGGGAAAGTGTTAGTACCATAGTCATTTTCAACAAGATTAACTTTTTCCAAAATTAAATTCGCATCGCACAACTTTCCGACCATGTACACTACGATTTCGTACAAGTCGTCGAACGTAAAAGTAATTTTAATCGGAAAGTGTAAATTGCACAGAAATTTTATGACATGAAAATGTAATCAATGTCATTTCCACTTTTCGATCAAAATTCCTGTTACGATCGACGACTTCTATGAAATCCTAGTGTACATAGTCGAAAAGTTGTGCGGTGCGAATTTAACCCACCGATTTTTTAATAGGAATTATTAATATTACATTCAAGATTTGTCATATAAACTGATGATATTTTTGCATACAAGTTGTGTACCTTGGCGAATCCTGATTTTGAAATTTTTATGCGATTCCCTACTGATATTGCATTTGTTGTTTCTTATTTTGTTGTTGTTCCATAATATTTTCTAAAATCACTAAACCATTAAAAATGGTGTTATCGCAACTTGAAACTAGTTATTGGATTTTAGAAAACATTATGGAAATCGCATAAATATTTCAAAATCAGGATTCCCCCTAGTGAAAAACAGTTCGTATTTCAAAACTTTCAAGATTGGTGATAAAAATCACGTCGCTGGAATATCAGAAGTGAGAAGGTACAGTTTATCAAAAGAACCACATAAGCAAGTGTAAAGAATTTAAACAAACGAAATGTGTGTTGTGCATGCCTTCCATATCATGAAATATAAATATTTTCGAAAAGGTAAAAACTTCTGGAATAAGAGTAGCAATGTATAATATCTACAATAATTTTACCGCATTTTCACTTTGTTGGAACTGTCTTCTTCTTTTTCTTCTTCTTCTCGAAGCTCCTACAAGGAGCAAGAGGCGCCGTAATCGGCATTTCTTAGCTTTTCATTTGGCTGCTGGGTAGCTAACCCTACGAGCCTGCGTTTCGCATTTTTAAGTTTTTCTTATGTGTTATTTGGTTTGATCTGATTTTCCGCTATCTTTGTATCTAGTTCTTTCCATTCTGTTCTATTTTTTGCTTTTAGTTTTATTTGGTTCCATGTTGTACCCTGTATAATTAGGTCTTTATTTAGGGTTCGTTTCGATGTGTCCTTTGGTTTCCATGTCTTCCTCTTCCCTGTTACAGAGTATTCAAGGGATTGTCTCGTTATGGGATTGTTTTGTTATGTGTCTTTCGTAGGGTATGTCCTATCCATTTCCATTTTCGTTCTTTAATCATTATCTCCACCTTCTTTATTCCTGTTCTCTGCAGTAGTTCTTCGTTTGTTATTTTCTGTGGCCAAAATGTTCGGCTTATTTGCTTGAGACATTTGTTTATGCATGTTTGTATCTTTTTACGTTCCGGCCACATACCGAAGATATGTATGTATAGAGAAGTAAGGTGACCATGAAAAAAATTAAAGTCTTATTTTTCCCTGATTCATGGAAATCCGTTGACCGCAGGTCAGAAATCGGGTTTTTGGTCTGATTTGTATGTGTGTGTCTGTGTGTATGTGAACAAAATTGCGGGCAAACCAAGCATCGTATCGGATTGAAATTTGGTATCTGGGATAAACAAAATCGGCTGGTAAAGAAGACGGAATTAAACAATTTCCACTTTACTATCAGAATTACTTTTACGATCGACGAGTTCTACGAAATCGTTATGTAAATGGCCGAAAAGTTGTGCGCTGCGAATTTAACGCACCGATTTTTTATATTGAATTTACTTTCCACCCATATCTCCACTCCGTATAGTAGTACACTCAGAACGTTTGTTTTAAATAGTCTAATTTTCAATACCTTTCTGAGCAGGTTAAACGCTGTTTAACTATCGATGTCTATTTTGTTGTCCCCATTTGCATTTACAGTACTTCCTAAATAATTGAATGTGTGCCTTTCTTCGATATTCTTGCCTTGTAATGTTAATTCTTGTCTACGTTTAGTTTCCTTGGTAAATAACCTTGTTTTTCTTGTATTTATGTTGAGGCCAATCTTGTTTGCTGTCTTATTTAGTTTCTCTAGCTTGTATTGCATATGGTTTCTTGTGTGTGTTATTACTGTTATTAGGCAAACGTTATCTGCAAATTCTAAGTCCTCCAGATTTGTAAAGCCTTTCCAATGTATACCTGATGTATTATCCATTGTTCTCTTCAATATAACATCAATTATTATTATGAATATCAAGGGGGATAGAATACAACCTTGCCTCATTGCTCGTTGATTTTTTATGTCAAGGGTTTGTTCACCTTCGTGTTCTACTGTGCTACTGGAGTTTTCGTATAGCGCTTTGATTAACCTTAAAAAAAATTAGGTATTCCATATAGTAGGAGGATTTCCCACGTCATCTCGTGGTTCACCGAGTCGAAAGCTTTTTCGAGATCTATGAATAACACCAGGACATTTCCTCCCATTTCATTGACTTCTTCGAATATAGTTTTTAGTGTGTATATATGATCTATGCATGACCTCTGGCTCCTGAAGCCGGCTTTGGTTTTCTCTCAGTATCTTATCTATTTCCGATTTTAGTATTTCTAGTATTATTCTACTTAGTATTTTATTACTTGACACATTGGTTATTGTCATTGCTCTCCAGTTATTACTGTCGGATAAATCTCCCTCTTTCGGCATTTTTTATTATCCCTTTCGACCATTCGCTGGATATTGTGTCTGATTGCCATAATTTTCCCAGTAGTATATGGAAAACCTTTACGGTGGTTTCCGTATCTGCTTTAAGTAGTTCAGAGGGAATGTTGCTTCCCGCAGCTTTGTTGTTTTTGAGCGCTTTGAGAGAATTTCTTATTTCTTCATTTGTAGGTTTATCTTCAGTAATATTTAATATAATTTGTTCATCATTAGTTTGTTGAACAATATCTCCTTTTTCTTTTTCGGTTTCGGTAGGAATTAATTCGTACATATCTTTAAAATATTCAGCCCATCTTGGAACTGTAGGTATTCCAAAAGACTTTTTTCCTCACAGAAATTTAATACTATTTTACTGCTTACTTTTGTGATCATGGACTAAAATCGACTAGAGATCTAAAATAGTAAATCGAAATTGTAAGAAAGAGGTACGTAGAAGTACTTAGTAATTTTGCAGTTTACTTTGAAAACGGTACTGGTTTATTTATCCGGCCAGTATAAAGATAAACTGTTTAATATTAAACAATGTCAAAGTGTTTTGCGAAGGTACTAAAGTATAGGAAAGTAAGGTAATCGGGAGAAAATCAAAGTCAAAATAAAAATTTACGTATTATAATAAATGGCAAACAAAATATACGTTCTTGTAGATATTCGAATTCTCTACATTTCATTATTATGAGATATTAATTCCTAAATTTTCAAATTAGTAACAATCTCAAGCAAACGGTCAGAATAGCAATCACAATGCAAGAATAAAAGATAGGCATGCAGAGGTGGATTTAGGCATGGTCCTTATGGGCTGCAGCCCAGTGCCCCGTTCAATCAAAGGGCCGCCCTTCGCAAGCGGCCACCGTGAAATTATACAGTCTGTATCCAGACTTTGGTTAATTGAGTACGCATCCAAACAGTGTTCGCCCAGGACCGCTAAAATTAGCGGTCCGCCAATGTTACTCTCCAACACGCTGAGAATAGGAATGCTAGGAATTGACAAATATTGAAATTGACATTAATAGTTAACAGCCAATGCCATATCATCATATACTGAAATGAAAAATTGTCAAGACAATTGCGATTATGCATTAGTTCAAGCTGTGTCGGTTATGAA
Organism: Liometoxenus newtonarum; assembly: GCA_030264535.1. Taxonomy (NCBI): domain Eukaryota; kingdom Metazoa; phylum Arthropoda; class Insecta; order Coleoptera; family Staphylinidae; genus Liometoxenus; species Liometoxenus newtonarum. The sequence goes on along the minus strand of JARJEB010021831.1, from coordinate 1,752 downwards.
CCTTATCAAAACATTTAGAAATTCTTGGTTTGTGCACAAATGCAAGTAAAATAATAGGTAAGGATGAAAATACCGAATAACTTAAAGAAGTCATTAATTTTAAAAATTGTTTTGTTTGTTTAACTGTTTCCTTCTGTGCGATTTGCGATTACATTTCAATTTACTGTCAATTGTTAAATTTTCAGAGCGTTCTGCGTTCGGGGCATTTTGCGCACTTTTTACTCCAAGCTTACTTCAGTCCAATTCTTTCACACTCTCACTGCACGCCAAAATTTACGTTATGTTAAGTTAAGTTTGCGTTTGCATGTTGGTTGAAACAAAATTTATTGATGAGTCAAAAATTAATATTTTTTTCATTGAACGAAATATTTGTGTTGGTATAAACTCCGCCTGCAGTTTTAAGCTACGTAAAATTGTTGTTTAATTGAAGAAAAAATTACTTTTAATTTAATTGATTTATTATTATTTAGTTTAAATATAATTTTCATTTTCTTAGTATTAAAGTTGTTGTTTAACAGTTATTTCATTCACTATTTTATTGTGTGATAAATGGAACCCAACACTAAAAGTGAACTTGTCAGAGACGGGAACAACTGGAGAAGTTGATGAAAGTTATTAGAGAAAATGATGAAGAATACCGCAAAAATGAAAAGTTGCAAAAGAGGAAACGCATAAAGGAATTAAGAGCAACGAATGTTGAATACGTGGCAAATGAAAACCAAAAGAATAGAACACATATGAACAAGTTGAGATCTATAAAGCAATGTGTTAAACAAGAAACTTTTCAGACCGTACCTATCCACTATTATTTCCTATAACTCGTCTATCGTAAAAGTAATTTTGATTGGGAACTGGGAATGCCATTGTTTAAGTTTTGATAGCACTAAATTTCGGCACCATTTCCACTTTCCGAGCAAAATTACTTTTACTATCGAAGAGTTCTACGAATTAGTAGTGTATATGGTCGGAAAGTTTTGTGGTGCTAATTTAACGCAACGATTTTTATTATTCAAGTCTCATCCAATTTATTTTAATTCTGATGTACATGTTTTAGCATTTGTTCAGGATTCGTGCGTTTCTTAAGAAAACATTTATACCTATTTTATTTACCTTTCCACAAAAACTTGTTAATTAGCACCAAGAGAAATAATTAAAATTGCTTGAATTATACGACGTAATCCCTCATGAATTCAAAAGTTTTCTCAATACGAGAAAATGTATGTTGTTCTTAAAAGTCTCCGACAATATCTAATAATGGAAAAGTATCGTTATAGCATTGGTACTGATACTAAATAAGAGTGTAGTCCAAGACCTTATTTGATCAGAGGTCAAGATCGATGTTGTTATTTTTTATTCCTTTTTCATAACATTATATTTGATCTTCAACACTTACCTGTGGTTTGGCATTCGTGTATTTCTATGTTCTATGATTCGTGTCCTATTGATGGTGGTTTGAAAATATTGAACATACTTCACGAAAACACTTATCGTGACTGTTGTACGTGACATAAATATGAATTTATACTAAAAACTGCATGAACAATATCTCATTCTTAAAGAAATCTTCCAACAATTTTACATTTCTCTCCTATTCAAATTTTAACAAGTAACTACTTTTCCTACTACAACTTGTAATAGACAATATAATAAGTAAAGCAAAAATTTCGAATATGGTAATACTATAAAATCTCGCTGTTTTTAATTTTTAACAACTTTTAAATCATAATTGGATATTATTCATTATTGGTATAT
>JARJEB010021812.1:0-25130 GCA_030264535.1 Liometoxenus newtonarum | reverse complement strand
GGAGATTATATAGATACTTTTATGCTACAATCAATATTTAGCGAGTTGGACGTTTTGGCCTACGAGTAAAGGTGTCTTCTTTACCAACCGATTTTGTTTCTTTTTACTCCAGGTTCAATCGGGAGGGACAGCTGGCCAGATACCAAATTTCAGTCTGATACGATGCTTGGTTTGCACGCAATTTTCTACACACACACACACACACACACACACACACACGCACACACACACACACGCACACACAACAGCCAAAAAGTCGATTTTTGACATGGGGTCAACGGATCTCCACGAATCAAGAAAAAATAAGACTTCTATTTTTTCATGATCACCTTACTTTCTTATACCTACATATCTTCGGTATATGGCCAGAAAGTAAAAAATGCTACAGCAGTTTCTGGGGCCCTGGGAACGCATAAATAATGTATTATGAGATAAAATGTCTAAAGGAAACGAGTGTAAAGTGAACCTAAAATAAGAAGATTAGAGCGGTATGCAATATTACCATATATTAACCTGACTTATAACAATTTAAAGTTTGAATGATTATTTTGTGTCCAGTTTGAGGTTAATTTGAGGTGTAATAGTGGTACTGCGAATGGTCGATTGGGGTGGGTGGCAAGCCAAATCATGGTTAGCCTCTTCGGGTTTAGGTTAGGTTGTACAAATCAAAACGTACCTACTCGGTTTTCTTCGGTTTGGTTTTGCAAGCATATGCATTTTGACCTCAAACTGGAGACGAAATAATCAAACTCAGGTAATATTGCATATCAGGCTAGTTTTCTTATTATTTTATAGGTTCACTTATTCTATATTTAAAGGAAAAAATCATTGTTTGCAAAAATTGGTTTGGGTAGGATAAAATAAAATTTTTCCAACGTTTTTATAAAGCAATTTGAAACTCCCTGTGTATTGAATTCAATTACTATTATCTATTTTGAAATCTACATTTAAGTAATTGCGTATACAAAAATAATTACTATAATAAAGATGCACCAACATACGTAAAACATGTCAAAAACTCGACAAATGCTATTTCACCTCAAACTCAAACTAACGTCATCGCAAACAATCAACTCAAATAAGTAAAAATATAATCAATTTATATTGTATCTATCAATCGCAATTTTCTAGGGAAATTAGCTGTACCTATCAACAAGAAAAGTAAATATAGATAAGTACCTAGATGTTAATGTCTGTTACCATTATAGTTTAACCATTTTTTGCATACCCACTATGATATGAACATTTTATGCAACATAATTTGTGCTAACGCAGTTTCATAAGGGATTCTCTAACTTAACTATCATATAAGATTGTTACGTTATATCCATAACGCATCCCTTCACTCCTTCTTTCTCGTTCTATATTCTATGCTTTTACTTGCAACCATGGCAACCCAAAGCATGTAATTGCATTGCAAGAAGCCGTGACGTCTCTGTGAAATTTCGGTTTGTGATTTTCTGAACCATACAAAAGCAAAGATAAAAGGGCAAAATATATCGAGTAGCGAAAGCGAGGAAGATGCCAAAAGAAATAATTTTGGCTCATGAAGAAGCAAAAAACGATATTATACCCAACAAATCCCCAATGAGAAACACGAACTAACTTCAAGTTTGACCGTTTGACGTTTAACCTGCGTTCGTCATTAGAAATTTTGGAGTGATTTAGTGATTTTAATTGCTTTATTGTTTCTAAAATATGATTGTGGGTGTCCAAAAAATAATGTTCGCAACTCTTTACGTAGTTTACGTTATAGGAAGGATGTTATGAGCGAGTGTTTCGCGAGCGAAGCGAGTGCGAGTAATAAAACGAGCGTAACGTAATTTGTTGCGAAAATAACTATTATTGATAATTGATAATTTATCAAATTTTAACCATATACTTTTTAGAAAGGATAGGTGATCATGAAAAAATCAAAGCATTATTTTTCCCTGATGTGTGAGCAAAATTCCGGCGAAACCAAGCAAGTATTCGGATGAAATTTGGTATCTGGGCATATATCCGTCCTAGTAGAACATTAGAACATGGTCAATAGTGTAAAAATAAATAAAATCGGTCGGTAAAGCAGGGCACTTTACTTGAATGTAAAAACATAAATTTTGCATACCTATAACTAAGGCTGGGAATCTTTGATATATTTATGAATATTATCGAATATATTCAACGTTGTTTAGGTAAATCTAGGTAAATTCTGTTAGGTACGCAATTCGCTGACGCTGACTGCTTAGTGTGTTTCCTAAATTCTCATTTCCGTCGTTAGTTATAAATTTTTGCAATTTTGTCTTCTTGTTTTTTTATAATACCTGTTTCTGTCTCTTTTTATAAAATAAATATATTAAGTATATGTAACCATATTTAAATTTAATGTTTAATTTTGAGTAGAAAGTAGAGACCATGACCTTGATCATAACCTAAGAGTATAGGTATTAGTTGGATACTCAATATTTAAACAGGGAAATAATCAAGTTATCAAATATTCTATTCAAATTAATTTACTAATAATAAATATATCATGGGCGTAGCCAGGCTGGTGCTAGTGGGCCGGTTGCCCCCTAGCCGATAGTTTTGGTGACCAAAAAAAAGCTCTTCAAGTCTCAAGTAGTAGTAAATTAGCTATATTAGTAGTAAATTAGCCATATCCGAGAACGCGGTGACAAAAAAAAAGCTCTCAAGTCGGATCTTGCCCCCCCCCCTGCATGGAATCCTGGCTACGCCCATGAAAGATATACGAATTTTTTTGAAAAAGATAATGATTCGAATACCCAAATTAGTCGAATAGTCGAATATTCGAATGATTCAAATATTCGAATGTTTTTGTCAATGAATATTCGAATACAAAAAAGTTTGCACGTGCTCCCTTGCTACCCACAAATCGGCGCCTATGATTTTAACGATACGTTTTTACAGAGCATTTGAGGGAGAAGGCCTACAGATAAATAAATATACAGATAAATAAAATCTTTATTTATTTAAATCAATTAAGTTTTTATTATAACACCATAGGAAAACTAATATATAGAATTTAGATGTACTTAAAATTAAATCAATTTGTTTTTAGCAGCATACACACACACACACACACCACACGCAAACACACACACACCACACACACCACACATATATGCACAGACACACACACAATATTTCTGAACTGAAAGTTTCCAATCAAAATTACGTTTACGATCCACGAAAACGACACTCACAGTGACATCTATAAATCAGTTGAAAAACGAAGAACCAGCAACTTACAACGTTGCCATTTTATTTAAAACCAGTGGTGCCACCACCAATTTAAGAAATAGCGCCATAACGTTGAAATTTGAATTTAAGCCTCGGTTTACATCTCAAAGTCCTTATATTGCTATAATATGTTAATTGCAAAACATTCCTAGATTGCATTTTAACCAATTTCCGTCATATTATATCAATTCAACCGATTTTAAAATCGAAAAATAAATTTGAACTCTTTAACTTGCTGGTCATAACTCAAGGTTGCAATTTTCCAGTTCCACGGTTCCAGTGTTTTGAATGTTGGCAGCACTGTCTTGTCGATGCGTGATCCGTGATCTGATCAAGCCACTGATCAAGCCGTCAAGTCAAGCACAAGCGTGTGGTGTGTCTTCGCATAGAATGGCTACAAATAACTATTTTGGGTTCACTCACGGTGGGACGCAGTACAGGTAGATATTAATCATTTAATTATCATATTATTATCGCGTTTATCGCAATCATTAGATTAAGAATTGCATTTGAGGGGAATTTGACACCCGCCCTCCAAACAAGCGTGCCCGTTGAATGCGATTTGGTTAGGCCGGTGTCCTTGATGCAATGGCGCCGGTAAAATCTGCATTGACGGATCGATATTTAGACCCGGCCGAAAACCATATCAGTTTTACCAAATACCGCATTGCATTTATAGTTTAACCGAATATAGGCATATTAATCATAAAAAGTCTCGCGATACATCGATTTCTATTGAAAAAAAGTCAATGCATTCGATTGGAAGGCATTTCGTTACGTATCACGTGTTTGAAACGCTTTCAATGCAATTGTAGTGCTGCTGCCGCCACCGGAACGGCGTATCAAACTGCTCAAACTGGCTATGCTGTAGCTGCACCAGCAACCGCAGCAGCAGCAGCAACTTATACTACGCAAAGATCTGCTGGCTATGAGACTGCATACCAAGCAGCAGCAACACCAGGTACTTATGCTGCTGTAGGTAGTGGCACAACCCCAGCATACGAATACGGTTACGGCAGAGCAGCCGCCGCCACAACGGGTTATGACGCCGGGAAAAGTTACTATCCGCAAGCGGCATCAGGACAAGCGGCCACTGGATACGCAGCTGCATACGATCAAGCACAAGGTGCGGCTAAACAAGCTACATATGCGACTCAATTTGCGGCCCAGCGAAACGCCGCTCAGCCTCAAGCACAAGGAGCTGTAAGTTATTTCCCCCAAGTACAGTACCGTTTGTTTCCTGAATGTTCCCTTTTCTTACACTTGAAAATTGTTTAGACTGTAAGTGCAAAACCAGCTCAATATACAGGAACGTACCAAGCGAATCCGACAGGGTTTCAAGCGGCCTATGCGCAAGCAGCCGCTCAAACAACAATAGCTGCTCAGCCGACTACGCAAGCGAAACGTAAGTACTCTTAGTTTACGTCTGCTTGGTTCAGCCCTAATTTAAAATACGAAAAATACCAAAATTGCTAATTTTAATAGAAACCAATTCTACTTATTCTGGTTACGACGCTGCTCTATATTCAGCTGCTACAATGTACGTGGCGCAGCAATCAACAAATCAACAAAAACCTGGATGGCAGGGTTACAAAAAAGGTGGCGCAACCGGTGGTGGTGCTAAGAATATGCGTTCGAAAGCACCACCCAAACCGCAGCAGTTGCACTATTGCGAAGTGTGCAAGATTAGTTGCGCCGGTCCTCAAACTTATCGCGAACATTTGGAAGGGCAGAAGCATAAGAAACGCGAAGCTGCTACCAAAATGACTGCATCTCCAGCTGTTACCAGCCAAAATCGCGCTGGAAACTCTTTACGTTGTCAATTATGCGACGTAACTTGTACAGGTAAACCTTTTTAAGTCTTCTTTCACAATAGAAGGAACAATTTTTATATTTGCGACCTTTTCTTTATTATAAACTAATTGACATTTTGTAATGTTTTTCGTTAGGTAATGATGCATATGCTGCACATATTCGTGGTTCGAAACATTCGAAAGTCGTCATGCTTCATACAAAATTAGGCAAACCGATCCCTCCAATCGAGCCCGAAGTGATTGGCGGCGCTCGCAAGTCGATTACGTCCACGCCAAAAATCAATTTTGTACAATCAGGTGGTCTTGGCGTGCCAGCACCGAATAATGGCGATGCCAAAGAGGATGAAGTTGAGGATACGCCTGAACCGGACATTCAACCCGTCGGCCAGGATTACATTGAAGAAATCAAGAGCGATGATGGGAAAGTGATTAGTTTCAATTGTAAATTATGCGAATGTCGATTCAATGATCCGAATGCTAAGGAAATGCACATGAAAGGACGCCGACATAGGTTGCAGTACAAGAAGAAAGTGAATCCTGATCTAGTCGTCGATCTGAAACCGTCCCTGAGACAACGAAAGATTCAAGAAGAGAAAATGAGACGTGCTGTAAGTGACATTCATTTACTTATCGTAAAGTTTTATACGACAATGTTCCTTTTGTTATATAAAGATGGATTATAGCAAAATTTTAGTCTTGTCGCATATTATACGAGTTACTTCACACTAATAAACATCAAGTTGCAGTTTATATCGCAACTATTACGTTGTTTATTAGATTCTGTTTACTCTAACAACTAATTTTCTTTTTTAAATATAATTTTAAGTTTGTAATGATTTTTATTTCCTTAAGGCATTGCGTGAGGAATATTGGCAAAGACGACACATGGCTGCGGAAGATGAAGAAGAACGCATGTTTTGGGAAGAGCGTCGTCGTTATGAAGAAGACTATATGGAATGGTGCCGTCGTGGTAACATGGGACCGTTCCCTCGTGGTCGTCCACCATTCCCTGGCAATGGACCACCTCCTGTAAGTGAAACTTTAATTTAAAATTAGGTTTGCAAAGACAAATTCTAGCTTTCGCGAAAAGCAAGATTTCTGTTTATATACCTTGCCATATTAAAGTAAACCTTAATGTTTTTTTTTTTGGTTTTTTGATAATTTTTCATTTTGATAAATGTTGGTTGCGGATAGTCAGTTTCTAAGTTACTCTTGCAGTTCTATCAAGGACCTCAGATGAACCGACGTATCGAATCAAATGACGATAGACACGTGATGGCCCATCATGCAGAAATATATCCGAAAGAAGAAGAACTCCAAAGCATTCAAAGAATCGTTTCTCATACTGAACGCGCCCTCAAAATCGTTTCTGATCAAATGAGTGAGGCCTCTGCTGTTAAGGAAGACGCAGCACCGGCTGCCGATGCTGACAAGACACAGGAACCGACCGGTGGTGAAAAAACAGAGGAACCAGTCGAACCAAAAGAGGATGGTCGCGATAATCAATTGTAAGTTATATATATTTTTTGATTTAGATGTGTTTGACTATTGATTATTTGATTCTTACTTTGCAAAGGTTTTCTTTCCAAAGAGAAGAGCGTGATACCAATCGTACGCTGAAGGGTGTCATGCGTGTAGGTCACTTGGCCAAAGGTCTATTGCTTCAGGGCGATACCAGTGTCGAATTGGTGGTATTATGTTCCGATAAACCGACTTTACCATTACTACGTGCGGTCGTGGAAATGTTGCCAGCAGCACTAAAACAAATCTCGCCGGAGAATACTTATACGGTGACTATAAACGCAGCCGAGGCTGGTTTTACAGTCACCGAAAGTGATTTGACCGTATTGGTACAACTCACCAGTCCGGTGATGCGGGAGCAAGGTTAGACATTGACTAAGTATGCATGCGATGGTATGATTGTGGGGTTTTTCAAACAAAACAAAAAAAAACAGTACTTGGTAATAGTACAGGGTTTAAGCTGATGGCGTGATCATAGTTTTAGCACTGCCTTCAGAATATCTCTTGATAAGGGTAATAATTCAAAATTTTTATTTCATTTGTAATTGTAGACCATGTTATTCAGATGACGCATTAGTCCTAACCTAACTATTGACGATTAGTTGTAACATTAAAAGTGTCCTCCAATTTTCAATTCAATTCAAATTTGCTAACTGGAGGATATTTTGTAGTGAAATTTGATGTTATGTATTAAGAGATAAAATGGGAGTAATGCGATCTGGAAAATATGAGAGATTGTCTCTTCGTTTTCTTATACTTTTCTTTTCATTGCATATTATTTACGTTTATGAACAAGTGTCAACAGGCAATAACCATGGATTTATAAGAGTTTTATAAAGAATGAAATGCTGAAGAGAGATAAGTAAGAAAATTAGGAAATTTCCAATCCAATATTGTGTGTTGCCGTATTTCGCACATACACAATTGAGAGAGCGAGAGAGAGAGCAGCTTAAACCTTGATCGTTAAATGATAACTATTGGACTCTATCGCAACCAACAATATTAGATACCTACTAGAAACGGCAAATATGGCAATAGTAGAAACCATTAAAGTTGAACAAACATCGCACGTAACGTAAAAGTTTTCTTTCAGAGAAGAGTATTTCTTAGTTTTTAAGTTCAAGTTGGCATCAATCAAATATGATAAAAAAAAGAAGTAGGTCCAATACTTATGTTAAAACACTGTACTGTGCTGTCTAGAAGTGATTTTAGGTGGTGTGGGATAAGGATTTTTGACCAACCGGCACACGAACGGACTGCAACGCGCACTATTATCATACATGCGTGTGTGTGCGTGTGTGCAATGCAGCTGTAGTGTGCACGATGGTCAAACACCCTTTCTTGATGTCTAGAAGCTGCGAGCGGCGGGTTGGACCGGGATGTTCTCGCACGCGGCAAGTGTCTCCAGGCGCTGGCAGCCCTCAGACATACCAAATGGTTCCAGGTTTGTGTCTCTTCTCACACCGCGCTGCATCGCGTTCAATTTATTCTATTTCTTATTCAATATTATATTGTCAACGACAATTTTCTATTTCTTCAATTTTTATTTGAATTATTGTTGAATTTACCACAAACAAAATCGATTGAGTATGTGAGTTCTTAGAATTTTATTTGCTTTCGGGGAATCGGAGCTCACTCGAAATTGTTTTATTTTTCAAAATTTTAAAACTAAATAAATTTTCTTCTTTTTAATTTTGAGCTTTTAAGCTTCTATTCCCATAAGTAACAGTCAGATAAATTAGTTTTATTTTTTTTATTATTTTTTTCTCAATTGTTCATTTTCCGAACTTCTCAACATCTCAATAAAATCGATTAATTTAAAACTTAATTTCTCAAAAAAAGCAGGCGAAGAATCTCTTGAAAGATTTAAATTCGAGATTGTTTTCATTTGTTTCACTAGTTTCTAACTATTTTGATGTTCTAGGCTAGAGCTCTAGGATTACATTCATGCGTTGTAATCATTCGAATCTTACGTGACTTGTGTCAACGAGTCCCTACTTGGGCACCATTAAGTCCATGGGTATGTAAATCATTAAACTAATTACATAGTATAAAAGAATAAGTTTTTGTAGGCCATGGAATTATTGGTGGAGAAAGTGATTTCGTCCACTCCTGGAGGCGTTCAGCTATCGCCTGGAGATGCACTACGCAGAGTTATGGAGGCTGTCGCCGGCGGGTTGCTACTACCAGGAGGACCAGGACTCGGCGATCCTTGCGAGAAAGATAGTCCGGATGCTGCATCTTCCCTCACAGCACAACAAAGAGAAGATCTTACATGTTCAGCCCAATTTGCTTTACGTCTTATTGCATACAGACAAATTTACAAGGTAAATTTAGTAAAACACATGTCAATAATAAAAAGGTTTAATGATTTAGCTCAGTGGTTCCCAAACTTTTTGACTCTCGTCGCCTTTGCTGAATCTAGTCGCGGTTTCACATGTGACACACTTTGGGAACCACTGATCTAGCCGCTTGTGATAAACAATATCACAAGCCCAATTTGCTTGACGATTTATCGTTCTTTTCATATGACATCTCGTTTTCTTTTGGGCTGAAAATAATGTTGACAATATCAAATAACTATGAATTTGCATGACTGATGCAATTGCACAATATTAGCAACTACAATATTTATTCATAATTAATTTTATAAATTTATTTCTTTATTTAAATTGTGATTTCATTCGAATTTAGGTATTGGGCATGGAACAGTTACCAATGCAACAAAAAATATTCCGACGCGATCGTTCAGCACGTAAACGTCGTCGTTCAGGCGGTGAACAGGCCGAATTTGAGAGTAAGTTATTTTAATAAAACGCACTATTTTCTTTAAGGAATTGGAAATTATATTTTTAATAATTTCAGGTGATACCGGCAAGATGGTGAAAACGGAGAATGATATTAATAACACTTCTCAGGTCGAAGCCACCGCACAGCCCAAGTAATCTTTTACATTTATGACAACAAAGGAGAGGACATTATTAATGTTTAATGTCATTTGAAATTAACATTTTTGGTTTGAATTCATATTTTACGGACTTGATATATTGGAAATCGTAATTCAATTTAGTTTTATTTTCATGCAAATTTATGGACAAATTCTGCAAAATTATCAAATATGTGTATTACGGATGCCGATTATGAATTATGTATCTTAGGTAGTATTTTCTAGATGTATGTACGTATCTTTAATTAAATAATTGCAATCAGTGCATTTATAACAGATGAACATCAACATGATGCTAATTTCCCATTTTTCATCATAGTCTCTTCGTGTGTCCATATTTTAATTATACCAAAATAGTATTTTACCTAAAGTTTGGAAAGTAGTCAATTTCTCACGAGCGCAACAGGTAACTTCGTCTCTTGCTGCATTGCGCGAGTGTGAAAGTGAATATTTTCCGATGAGTTTGGTACACGGCTTTTCCTATAAGGTAGTATTTGTAACAACCAGTGTTAAAAAAATTCCATTTAACAATATTTTATTATTTCTTTAGAAAAGAAAAATTCTCGATATCCTTAAAGATCCTCGAGCTTTTTTCTCGGGGGGGGGTCAAACAACAACAAGAAAAGAACAGTTAATACTATATGTTAAATGGCAAAAATTATACCACAGATGATGTTGGTTCCTCCAAATTTAGTTCCTCGGCCTGTTTGAAGGAATGGAGTATCTGAGTGTTCAAAAGACACTATCGAAACCAAATTCTTGTCCAGCTGGCAATGTAAATTTCTCAACTTTAGCAGACTGAAGGTGAAGGCTGACATTTCCCGGTAAGCTTGGAGTGGCTTGGATATAAAGTTGATGGTTGATACTGCATTTCGGGACAGCTTAAAAGTAGGTTTTTTAACTTAACATTCCGGCGAAACATGATTTCCAAACATTGCTGCCATTACTTACACACCTAAATACAAATTTCCTTCCATGGAAATAATGCAAGAAGCAAGAATTATTTGAAAAACTTACTCTTAGAAGGCATTTATAAAATAACGTGAAAACATTAATACTAAAATAAGTTGCGATACTTACTGAAACTTATAAATTATGAAACAAAAAACTGTTCACCACCGAAAAACTGTTCACCACCGAATAAAGTCGAAGCAAGCCCAATAAAGTCCCTAGATATATAGAGTACCTCAATTTACCGCCATATTGGGTCCATTATTTTGCGGGAAATTTAAAATTGCCTATTCATGCCCTTAGTTCGTGCCATTATGCCCGCCATCTTGGCTCCAGTTTTCTCTTTCTTTCTCATGCAATTTTCCTATGCATGTCAAATACATCAATACATGGTACCATTCATTGCGGTACTTTGTCGACACCTGGAATCCTGGAAACAGTTCCCAATTTTGCTAGGGAATAAATTTCTACAATTTGGTGATGAAGCAAGGGAGCAAGTTGGAATCTTATGCAGAATTTTTTACATCGTCTCTTGAAACGCTGCAAGCAGTGCGTTGGAAGTTCACAGCTGGTTCACAGCCAGTTGGTATTTTTCTAGTTCCAGTGCAAACACTGAGTGCAGTAAGTCGAAAAGAAGATTCTCGAACGCTGTTCAGAAGCAGCTGCAGAGCGTTCAGGAAAAGAAGATTCTCGAACGCAGTCCAGAAGCAGCTGCAGAGCGTTCAGGAAAAGAAGATTCTCGAACGCAGTCCAGAAGCAGCTGCAGAGCGTTCAGGAAGTACGCTCTCGAGGTAGAGCGATTTTTGGAGAGTAATTCTGTGACAGAAAATTCTGTTAACTTGTTTTTGAAGAAACCAGTTATCGAAAACGTGTATATGTATTTCATTTCAATTTTAAGAAATAACTTTATTCTTAAAATTGAACGAAATGTTGATACAGAAATAAGTGTCATGATATGTGAACCATTTGGAAAATTGCCCCAGTATTCATTCACTGCTTCAATAATACCTGTGGATGATACGTCACAAGGTACTGCTCCTATTTACAGTAATTGGAATCAATTGAATTCACAATTCCCTGGTGATAATCTCAAATTACCAATTTTCTCCGAAGACATGAACCAACAAGTTGAAATTCGTTTCGGCGATGAAAATATAACAAAATGCGATTATAGAAGCTTCGGTTGTTTTGCCAATGCAGTTTATTCACATGATTGTACATATAAATATCAGAATTGTTGTAACAATAGCTACAGTTCATTTGACTTGTGCAAACATTTGCAAGCAAACCACCAAATGCTTAAACATTCTGCAGAGTACGAATTAGATCAAAAAGATGATTTTCTGGAAATTGATGGCAACATTTTCACTCAAAATGTTTGTTATCACGACGTATACAATTGCTGAGACGTCAGGATCTGTATAAATATAAGAGTTAAAATTGATTTGAAATATCCATTTGGTGCGAATTATATTTACAAATATGTATTTCAAATACTTGATGGGTATAAACAATTGTTCAAAACAACGAAAGGTGAAATTAGTTTGAATGCGCCGAACATTTGTTTACAAGACTTTAATGTTCCATCTGAAAAGAATACCTTTAAACTGTATATTTTTCGTAAAGAGTATGACAGGGAAAAAGGTCATTTATTCATTTTTCGTTTGATGTTGCACTTTCTATCAATTGACTTTTTATCATTAGCAAAGAGTAAATTTAATAAATTTACATAATAATATACCTCAATAATTGATATGTCATAAAACCACTTAAAACGTTAAAACTAACCCTATATGAGCAACAGAAGAATTTACCGTAAAGAAATTAAAGAAATATAAAGTCTTCCTATTAATCATGTATTAATCCAATTAGAATTGAATATGCTGTTTAGATTATCTCCAATTTGGTATTTTCAGCGTCTTTTACGTAAAAATGCTTATGTTCTTCGAACAAATCAATTATGCACTGCTTGTATTCCTCATGTACTTCATCAATTTGCTCCGATGTTGGATTTTCAATTTTTGAAACTTCCAATGGTTTTCCGACTGTAAAATACAAATTCAATTATTAACTCTGTTGATTTGTAGTGAGTCATACTGCGCATAACTTACCGACAAGAGTAACTGGCCCTCTTTTTGGTAACAAGCCGAAAGCACCACCACCTACGGTAATGTAAAAACGATCGTCACGATTTCTCTTTATGAATCTTCGGATGATGGAATACTCAGAGATATCAATACGATCATATTGATCAATCTCCCCAAACGTAAATACAGGTACTAAAGGACTTCCAGTTTTCAGTGCACAACGCACGCAACCTTTCCTCTTATTATAGTAAATCCTATATCGTCCAGGACGCCAATATAAGATCTCACGTATACCACCGGGCATTACATTACAAAAATTACCACCCCTCTTATCGCTCAATACGTATTCGATTGATTTAGCTGATGGGTTACACATGCCTAAGCTGAACGCGAATTCTCTGAAGAACGGAATTTGAAAGAAAGTTCCCAACGTCATATTGTATCGTCTGAAGTTTGGAAATAAATCGTTAGTTCCTCCGTGATTTGTACAGCCGATCACAAATTGTGCTGTAAGTAGTACTGAATGCGGAAAAACACAAACCAAGTAATTCTTCATGGGGTCAAGTTCCGTAACACGTTTCAAGTTGACTGGGAAGTAATCCCTGAAATATTTCCACCAGATCCAGTTTTGCACCCATTCTGATCTTCTCCCACCCGTTTTACATACTTGTTTAGCGATCTAATGTATGAATCCATAAGATATGTAATAATGAAGAGAACCAAGTAAATTCTGAATAAGATATTGATATCAAAGGTTCAACGGCAAATGTTAAGATCCAAATCCCGATGAAGCAGAATGAATTCCGAAGAAATTTATTATTCTAACAATGATATCAACTCGCAATCAATGTCATTTCCAATTTCCGATCAAACTTACTTTTACGATTAACGAGTTCTACGAAATTGTAGTGTTTATGTGCGGTGCGAATTTAACGCACCGATTTTTTTGTCTGTGTACATCCTTCGCCTACGCTACTCTTTCGAGTGTGATACGTTTTCGTGTCGGTGAGACTTTATGGGTTTTTGCATTTCCATTCCGTCTACGGGTTACCATATCGCCGACAACACTTCTCAATTCCAGTCTACTTTTGGATAGACGACTGTTTCTATGACATTTAACATTGACAGTATACACATCTATTGAACATACTCGACACAATTGTCTTCCGCTCTGGGATTTGAACCCACGAGCCCCCGATCAACAACCAAAGTGTTAACCGGTTGAGCTACCAAGCAGTTTCGATTTTTTTGTAATATTATTATAAATTTATTTATTAATTATATGACTACCCTGTATAATACATATACCTACAAGTACACTATAAGTAACTAGGAAGTTTGGTAGTATTTCTAGTTTCAGTTTGGTCGCACGAAGTTCAAGTGAGCAAACACAGAATTCGCTACTCACATAAGTAAAAGCCACCATACTACCAGCTACCACAGAGTCCAGCGTTTCTCAAACTTTTGTATTTCGCGCCCCTCTTTTTAACCTTCAATAATTCTGCGCCCCCCTGAATAAAATAGGAGAGTATATGCACTTGAATAAGAGGTATTAGTTAATTGCATTTGGCATCACTTTCAGTTTCCCTTTTCCATTGCAGTTAGACCTTAATTAGATGCTTTCTTATAATTTGTTTCAATGTTTCCGTTGCCCACTAACAAACCAGCTATAGCTATAGAGGACTAACAACTATTCTATCACTAATAGTATAGTTACTACTACCTATTGCTAGTGGCAACACCGCAGGTACGCAATAATTATAGACATGATTTGCTGCGTAGACAAAATTGAAAAAGAACAATTATTATTGGACGGAACGAAGTAAGTAAACTAGATGTAACATGAAAAGGTCTCATGTAATTTTAAAAGGGACTAAAATCGAGTCAAAAGAGGTGGGAGTCAGGGTGGGAGTAAATAATTCAAATTTTTGCATTACAAGATGGTTGATAGATGGAGTTCTCGTTGACAAGTTTTCGAATCTTACCAGAAACGTCACTTTTCGGCCATCTTTGTGAACAACACGAGCGCCATCTATCAGTCATCTTGTCATCCACTCTTACCCCTATCTCTTTTGACTTGATTTTAGGCCCATTTAGAATTACATAGGATTTTGATCACTTACTCTCTTTACCTTTACTATGCTATAATCAAGAAAATAGTTGAGTTCAACGGAATATGTTAGATTGCGCTTAAAACATACAGATTTCTGTATAATATTGTTACCAAGCAGCAACATAACTTACAGTGCCATCTTAACTTAGAAACGTAATATTTACGAATTTACTTCCCTAAAAGAGAATTTGTAACACCCTATATATTTAGCTTCCAATTGTGAAGAAGTTACAATGGTTAGCGTTAGACTAAGTCATTCTTCGGATACTAATTAATCCGGACTATAATTAATTACGTTCTCGTGTACTACAAGCGAAAAAGTTCCTTTTCATTTTCATCTTTATTTTCATTTCCTTATACATACAGAAGATCCAAGTGTTACTTGGTAATACTTTTGACACTAAGTAGTAATATTAGTATAGCAATTTCACACTCTATCTTATTCGATTAAAATTTTTGATGAGGCAAAATATCGAACTCGGGTTTTCAACGGATCTCCACGAATCTCTCTTCCCCGAGTCGGAAAAAGTGGTTTTGTAGTGACGTGTGAGTGTGAACAAAATTCCGGGCAAACCAAACAACGTATCGTGATGAAATTTGGTATTTAGGAAGCTGTTCCTCTAACTTGAATCTGGAGTAGAAATAAATACGGTCGGTAAAGAAGTGTTCTTTACGTGAATGTCAAAACAAAAATTAACGTACTTATATCTTGTTATTTTCTCATTTATTGTATAAACTTGTATCCTTGCTATTAAATTCNATTTGGGAAGCTGTTCCTCTAACTTGAATCTGGAGTAGAAATAAATACGGTCGGTAAAGAAGTGTTCTTTACGTGAATGTCAAAACAAAAATTAACGTACTTATATCTTGTTATTTTCTCATTTATTGTATAAACTAGTATCCTTGCTATTAAATTCTATTTTAAGCTTTTATAGTTTGCATATTTGAATGTAACTTTATAAACTATGCAGATGACCACTATAAAACTGCAATTTGCTCTCTGCCATGGCATCACATGCTGTTTAATGGAATTCATTAATATTAAACTCCTAATAATTAGGTATGCCTCGAACGTTCGTTTGCTTTGCTTGGGTTTCAGAGTTACAAACAGCGCGAAGCGAAGAGCATTTCGCATCTCATTCCTCAATTCCTGTTTCGCTTATTATGCGTACTTCTCTACTGTACCTAATAATAGTTCCACTTGTTAGCTATCGTTCCTCCAATAATATTAGTTATTTGTTTTAAAATACTTATAGATGCTACGAAAAGCAGTAAACTTGGAATTATAAAATTGCAGAAGTCTAGATTTTATCAGCGCCATCTTACCTTGATAACATGTACTATAATTTTAAAAACTCGTTTTCTCAAATTAAAAGTAAAAATATTTAGCAATATTTTCTAGCTAGAATGATAAAGAATTTGTTTTGGTCGCGACGATAAAAAAGAATAATTTTAATTGAATAAAAGAAGAATTATTTAAATTCTAACCTCAAATTTCAGTAAAATCTGTAAATATATAATTTTCCTCATTCCTTAGGCTTAGGCTTAGAGAAATGTATAGCCGAATCCCGAATCATTAAAATTAAGTAAGAAATTGAATATTTTCCAACCTTGTTAAGTAAACTAGTATTTAGCATAATGGAATTTTATTAACTGATTATTGAATATGTCTTTTGATTAATATCAGTTTGTCATTTTGACATTTTGTTCAAACCTATTTAATCTTCCAATTGAATCCGGGAATTTAAGAAGAAAATAAGAAAGTATGCCGAAAAGTAAACAAAGTTCGAAAGGAACGTCGAAAGGTTCATACAAGAGTGTGCCCACGGCATTGATCACCCCGGATTTTCAGGGCACCGATCCGGACACGTTGTTATTCACCGAGTGGAGCGATCAGGAGTTGAATGCTGAAAAATGGGATTTGGGTAAAGGTCCCGCAAAGGTTTGTTTTTCGAAATTGCCTTTATGTTTCGTTTCACAACTACGACGATAAATCAATTTTTTTTTTACATACAATATCAAAAGTGAAGTATTTATAGGTACTAAATTTTAGTAATAATATATTCGAATATTGAACTTCTAAGTCATAGCTACACAATTGGCGGAGGCGCAGGGTAATAATCTAGCCTGCGACAGTTTTAATGATTTTTTTTCTTTCCTCTTTCTTTCCTTGAGATTTTCAAGATGGGGCAATGATTGAAAAAGAAAAAGTTCAACAAAGATTCTTATTTATTACTTTCAGTAACGACCCTCATCCATCATAGTTTTATGCACGAACTACTTTTCGTGCTCTGATAAAATCTGTAGGTTTTCCTTACACTACAGATTTATACAATTTTGCTGTGTTAAAAAGTCGCCAAGTTTTCCCACTAGTGTAAACATGAGTTATGATCGCATATAAAAGTCAAAGTCTAGACAAAAAAAAAATTTCGTGCGCAAAGAGTGAGCTTGAAACAAAATTGCAAACTCAATCATTTCACGTTATTAAATGCAAAGTTTAAAACGGTAAAATAAGAAAATTTAACTAGAAGTTGTATCAAGTACAAGAACAGGAAATTCATATATTCATAGGAAAAGTTTCTGATTGATTTACGAGCCTTTGTCTAACGAAAATATATAAGAATTTCTTCGTTACTATACATTTTTTTCAACACATTCTTCGGAGTTCACTTTCTTAGTTTAAATTGATAAACGGCTCTTGAAAGTTTTTCTTTTACGTGTTAGTGTTTTTCTTGGTTTCTTTTTTAAGTACTCAGTATTCGAAAAAAATTTCTAATTTTAGATATGCATAAATAATTTTTGTCTTTTTAACTTTAGAATTTAATTAATCAACTTGTTAGAAGTTTATAATCAAAATATATATATCTCCATGCTTATTTTGTAGGCTGGTAAAGATGAGAAAAAACAATCAGAAACTTCTTCGGAAGCAACAACAAAAGCCGCATCGCCGCCACTTCCGTTCCGCGATCCGCACAGTTTCACACTGCCGCAATCCATAAAAGTTTACAAGTGGAAGAAGCCAGAAGTTTTATTTCCAGGCGTACGTCATTCCACCATTAATCAAACGTGAACGTTTCCCAACATTTTCCACTCTACCAATTTACTCTTTTTATTTTTATTTTTTATTACTACATTAATTTATCTCTTCTTGGCCTCTTTCGCATTATTAGTTTATTAGCGAATTTTAGCGATAATTGATTAATTGGCACGACTTGCCGATTCTAGAAAAAGTTGGTCATTTACAAGGAAAGCAGTTTGGGACGATACGCCAATTTCATTGACGGGAGCAAACATTTGTTCGATTCCCAGTTCATGCGTTCGTTTATCGCATGCATTGGATCCTTAGAGTATATGGGCTATACATGCCCTTGGCCCATGGAGGGCATTTCGCAATGTTACACACCGAATACATTGAACGAACCCTGGAAACCATGGCATCACATCTACTCAATGTGCAAGGCGGGAAAAGGCCAGAAGCATAAACCGCAAGTTAACAAAATAGGTATGTCAGTTAATTCATTCTATTACCAGATAATAAAAGGTTTTAAGTATGGAGGAAATTAACCGGTTCTGGTTCAGCCTGCAGATGAGGATTTCACATGGAAGGCTGAAGGCTGGAAGGCTGTATGTGTTTTTATGGAAGGCTGGCTGTATGTATATCTTATGGACGGCCAGCTGTATGTAATCTGATCCGATCTGATCTGATTAGATTGCATAAAGCCGGCCGTCCATAAGAAATACAGACAGCCAGAATTCCCGCCTTCAACCTTCCATGTACAGATGGAGATATAACAAGGAGGGTTTTATGTGTTCTTATGAAAGGCCGGCACTATGTATTTCTTATGGACGGCCAGCTGTATGTAATCTGATCCGATCTGACCTGATCTCATTAGATTGCATAAAGCCGGCCGTCCATAAGAAATACAGACAGCCAGCCTTCTCGCCTTCATCCTTCCATGTACAGATGGAGATATAACAGGGAAGGCTGTATGTGTTCTTATGGAAGGCCGGCTCTATGTATTTCTTATGGACGGCCAGTTGTATGTAATCTGATCCGATCTGATCTGATATGAATAGATTGCATACATCCGGCCGTCCAAAGGAACACATACAGCCTCCCCGCCTTCAGCTTTCTATGCAGAGATGGGAATTTAACAGGGAAGGCTGAAGGCTGGAGGCTGGAAGGCTATATGATCAGATCTGCAGATCTGATTAGATCTGATATGATTAATTTGCGATGGTACTTTTTTCTAGACTACTAAGTTGCCACAAATTACAATTTTAAAAATATTTGTTTTATTTATTTTTTTAATGATCTTTTTTTAGGTAAATACATACTGCGATTATATTGGGTGGGCATGTGGCGGCGAATAATAATCGACGACTTTCTACCAGTGGATCGTATGAATAATATACTATTACCAACAGTACAAGTCTTCAGAAAAACTGAAGATGATTCGGATAGCTTGGCCTACATGAGTGTGCTGAATAGTGATGAGGCCACCAACAAATCCGCCAAAACTGAAAAAAGGATTAAGGATCAACAAGAAAATGAGTACGATGTCATTGAACTCTGGCCATTTTTATTGTGCAAGGGCATTTTGAAGTTTGCGAATATGACTTGGACTATTCGCAGAGAGCAATTGGATTGCAGTATAATACATTCTTTAACCGGATGGGTCGCCCAGAGAATAAATACAGTAGGTAGGCAACCATTTACTAGATGAGTATAAAGTTGCTAATACAAAATTGATCATATTTGTTATTTTTTTAAAGAACTGGATGCCAACGAAGTTTGGGAAATATGCGCTGCATATACTGATCATTTCAAGTGGGCCGAAGATAAGTCTAGCCCTTCGTTGAAAAGCGATAAAAGTGCAAAGTCCGCAAAGAGCAAGAAGGGAAAGGAGAAAAAAGTTAAAAGCGAACCAGACAAAGTGTTGCCATATTGCGTTATAGCTCAAGTAATGGACTTGCGACAATTGGAATCTGACGTGTATCCAGATATTGCCCCTTGTTGGAGTCATAGGTTTCTTATTAGTCAAATTCGTAACATACCTATAATTAAACCGGTTATTAAACCAGGTAATACTTTGGATAAGAGTATAGACCAGTAAAGCGACTACGGGCTCAAAATCCCATGTAATTTTAAATGGGCAAAAAATCGGGCCAAAAGTGGTGGGGGTAAAGTACGAAGCCATCTATCGGCGAATATCCGAACCAACACTCCGCCACGGCCCGGTCCCAAGCACGCACGCGCAACACAGGTGCAGAACATCAAATAAACACTGTATGTTAAATACAATGCTGTTAAGAACATTAGTGTTAGGAACATCAAATAAACTTAGTATGTTGTGTTGAGTATGCGTGCTTGGGGCCGTGACGAAAGGTTGGTTCGGTTATTCGCCGATAGACGGCGTCGTAGTTTACCCCTACCTCTTTTAGCCCGATTTATGGCTCATTTAAAATTACATGGGATTTTGAGCCAGTAGCCGCTTTACTGGTGTACTGATAAGATTTCAATTAAGTTTTGTTAAAATTTTGAATTTGATTTTTTAGAGATAGACCGTTGGAAACGATTTCGTTGGTTAGACTGGGCACGATCACAAGGTGTTTACAACGACGAAGACTGCCCTTTGAAGTATTTCAAACTTGTAGATTTCTTCAATAAGGTGGATAGTAATGTGGAACTTCCAGAGCCTTGTGATTCCGAAGTGAAGTTGCCACTAAAAATTAATGTCAAAGATGTTGATGAAAAAACCAAAATCGAAACTGCAACAAGAAAAGGCGATAAACCGAAATCAACAACCAAAAATGAAAAACTCACTTGTAAGATAATTTTTTCATTATTATTTTTTATTATACTTCAACGTCGTTAACATCTTAACTTAAAGCAACCAAAGGAAGCATTAAATCTAAAGAGTCGAAGAAGGCCTTGAAAGTCACTTTTGTTCCTCCTCCGGATCCTTCATTCTGGATAGATTTCGATCAATTAAGTCGTTATATCGAACAAATTTACATATTTTTCCGGCCGCAGATATTTCAATCGCACATTGTGGTTACTGATTGTGCCGAAAAGAAGTCATCAAAAGGTGTTGGAAAACCTGCAAAGGCTAAAGCCTCAGGGGACCGGATAGAAAAGAAGATTTTGTGGCCCTACAAAATGAAAGAGACCGGAAATCAGCCATTATATATTTTTATGGATAGTTTGGACTATAAAACCTTCGTGGTTTCATTGAGTCATGCAGGGAATCGTAAAATATTGGAGCAGAAATGTTTAGTCGTCCATTGTGACCTCAATAGTCTATGGCAAAAAAAGTTTAGTATAACGGATCGTTCCAGTTTACGAATGCATTCAAACATACTTTTCGAAAATTTTGATTGGCACTCTAACACTTTCGGGGAATTTACTATTGGTATGAATACGGTTGGCATGAAGAGTTATTACACAGTACTACATCCTGGCAGGACAGTATTGAGATTTTGGATTAAATCATCCACTTCTTATAATCTAACTATTCTCAGTGACAGTCCAGTGGAAATAGGGACCTTGGAGTATATCTTTGAAATAATGCCGTCGGAAAGTGAACGTTTAGTGCAGTTATGTTACAATTTCGGTACATGTTTCGGCAATTTAGTGCAATCATTCGGTTTAGAAAATTACCGGGAAGCTCTACATGCTTTCTATCACAGCTACAGACCAGATAATGGAATTGCCAAGAAACAAGGTATGATTCTGGATGAAGCATTGTTTAAAGAACTGGAAGACATCATCAAAATTAAGTATTCAGAATGTGGAGACATTATGTTCGCATTGAGGATACTTTTTCTTAGATCTGATTATGGTTTCCAATGTCCTCCGAGGAAGAAGGCTAAAGAGAAGAAGCCCAAGAAAAAGGTAAAGGAAAAGAAACCGGAAAAGAAGATAGGACCACCACAATGGGACGATAATGAGTGCTTGAGCTATGAATATATCGAAGAGAGTGAAAGTGATGATGATATCAAAATTGAAAAAGCACGCCAGTGGGCTGCAAGCAAAATACAAGCATTTTTCAAAATGATTTACGTACGCAAATTGAAAAAATACCAAGACCCAACAGATAGTTCCTACATGAAAACCTTTGAGACCCTTAAGAAAGTTTATAAGGATGTTTTCAATGTCGATGAACGCGTTGCTAGTTTTCCGCAAATGTTTCGTAATTTGTTGTTTAAGAACGAACAACTTGAAGGTGTACTTGAAAAATATACCTTCCACAAGGATCTGTATTCAGTTGTCAATTGCCAGATTCTGAGTGGTAATTTGGAATGCCAACCTGAATCGTGGACAGTATTGGGAAGATATGCGTTTCATGTCAATTCCCCATTGGAGGAAACCATTCGCATATGTTTGTTTTGCAATGTCGAGAAATATGTGGTACGGGTTTTTAATAATGATACCAAAGAAGAGGTAATGAGATGTGTCAGTAAGGTGAGTGTTGCCAACTATGTCTGCAATGCAATGGGATACACCATTTTGGCGTATGGCTGGACTAATTCCAATCAACGAACTGTAAATTACAAATTCAATTTGATTACACTGAAACGAAACAAATCGAGTCCTTTGATAATACCGGAAGTTCAACTTAAGAAGGTTCAGATCTCCGATGTGTATCACCACAACGTGAACAAAATCATCGGAAAATGTTCGCTGTGGGTGTTTCATGATACAGCGTTGACATTGCGTATGAGTTGTAGCTATAATAATGTCAAAATTAAACTGAGATGTTTGGACCACAATGGGAAAGTACTACAAGAAATTGAAGGGATGCATAATATTATAATGCCGATGGTCAAGTTGAAATATGAAGCGATCGCTGGTCAGCCATCCTTCATTTCACCCAAGAAGTCAATTGTCAGTTCTAAATCATCTGTTTTTGGTAGTAGGAATAAAAAAAGGTCTACAAGTGAACGGGGTAGTAATGCTGGATCAATTTCATCGCGAGGTAGTCGCAAAGATTCGAGGCAGTCATCGGTGTGGAAGGACGAAACAGGTAGTCAGTTTTTGATCGAAGCATATGTATTAAAGGATTCTTGGCCGCTGACCAAAGAAGAATGGTTTGAATCGGATAGACTGCTCTCGAGGAACTTGATTGGAGGGTTTTTCAGTAGATCCAATAGTGCGTCAAGTTCTAGGTCCCTATTGAAAAAGATGAGCGAAATTTCAAAATTTCGTAGTCTCATCGAATATGATACCCTACCTGATCCAAAATGGTCATTGCAAGTTCTCCACGACCTTAACGAGCCTGTCCTGTTAAAATTCAACCGGAAGCGTGCAATCGAAATACGTAATGTTAAATTGAAATGGTACGAAGACAGTAACCGATATGAGCAATCCAAATTGTTAAGGTGACTCCCTTTTTGCCAAAATCCAACAGTTGCATGATAACAAATTTTTAAACGTTTTGTTAAAGGGCGCAATATCTTCATGAATATAGTTCGGGCGAAGATTCGGAAACCTTTATGACATCGATTCTGTACACTGGCCCAACAAATTCGGAAATGACAACGGAGGACACTCATAGCCCGACTTACAATTTTAGCATAGAACCAATATCAGAATCGTCAGCGAAAATACCTCGCAGTCATGTGCGACCTTTGACAGCTTCCAAATTAAAACTTCCAGCATTTGATCTTTCATCTTATGCATACCCCTTATCAACGGAAGGCTCCGCCATGGAAACCACTTCAGATAGTGATACTAGTGCATTGTTTTGGTCGGAAACTACTGGTACCTGGACACCTTTCACACAACATCCATGTTATAAATGGGAAAATGAACCAGAGACGTAACAATTAAACATACATTTGATAAGAAGTTCAATATATTTTTGTCATAACATTTTTTTTTTTAGAAAAATAAAGAGACCACAGGAACTTGAACAAGATTTGATTGATATGGAGCAGGCAATCGATGATTTTAATTGGTATCATGAAGAGTATATCAGTGACATGACCAGTTACAGGGAAAAAGCTTTACAGAAGAATCAGACATTGGAAGAATGGTTTGATGGTAATTATTTTCATCTATGGGCAAATAGGTAGATTTCTGTAATTTTTTAAAGCATAAAAATTACAGAAATCTACATTTTTTAAGAACCGAAACCAATACTGATTCCGGTACTATTTATTATAACGTTTCCGCTACAAATAATTATTACTGCTAATTACAGGTAACTCTTTTACTGGTAAAAAAGTATTAAAAGTATAAATAATTTCTGTAACTTTTTTACCGGTAATTTTTTTACCGGTAAGAGAGTTACCGGTAATTAAGAGTATTAATTAAACTATGTTATTTCTAGCGGAACCAAACCAAACAAATATCGATTCCGGTACTAACCAAAAAATAAACGAAACAAAAAATTACGTTTCCGCTACAAATAATTATTACCGGTAACTCTTTTACCGGTAATAAAGTATTAAAAGCTTAAATATACGCTGTAATTTTTTACCGGTAATTTTTTACCGGTTTACCGTTATTGAAATACCGATAAACGGAAAAGGTAACCGGTAAATGAAATAATATTTTTAAAGGTTCCCATAACGATAAAAAATTACCGTTTACCGGTATTTTTTTACCGGTAGTATTTACCGGATCCAAGGCCTTCTAATTTATTTGTTTGTCTTAAATAGGTATACAAGAAGAGAGTCAGGAACTCATGAACAACGCTTATCATATGCGTACGAAATTTATTCAAAAGTTAGCTGATGACGCACTCGAGAAGAAAGCGAAATTGGCAGCTGCGAGCCCAAGGAATAAAGGTAAAAAGGGCAAGAAGGAAACGAAAAAATCAAAATCCCCTAAGACTAAGTCATCGAAATCCTCTAAATCTAAATGAATCATTAAACATAATTCTTATTTTTTTCATTATTTATTGATGCCTGCATCGTTCAACATTTCTAATAAAACTTTTTACTTGTAACGGGTTTGTTCGAATTTCGTCATTTTTTCTGAATGTATATGTTTTGGGAGTAATGTCTTTCGCGTCCCGTTTCTAAAACGAAATTATTTTATTATTTACAACCGAAAGTTCCAAAATGGTAATGGGTTTCCGGTTTTCGTATACCTTCCAAGTTTTCTTTTGCAACTAAACTTTGACCTCTCCCAACTATGGCCAACATTCACTACATTCAGAATATAATCTAGTTTCTATTTATCGAAAGAGATGTAAAGCTATAACCGTCACGGAAGTGTAGGTCAAATCCCTAGAAAGCAATAAAAAAAGTACTTGCAACTGTAAGTGTGCAGGTTGATCCACAAAAAGAGAATATATTAAATTTTAGTATGTAGCTTCTTTCGACCACAAAATATTAAAAATACATTGACCTAGAATTGATGGACACATATCCGATAAAAACAAAGTTTGTAGATTTCTGTAATTTGAACTCGTCGATTGTAAAAGTAATTTTGAGCGGAAAGT
>JARJEB010021803.1:0-15049 GCA_030264535.1 Liometoxenus newtonarum | reverse complement strand
AAATAACGAGTGTAGAAATAAAAAAAGCAATGTATCAATCATGATGGCAGGGTAGAGAAAAGCGGGGTGACATCGGTCGAGGGCAGCTTCTTTACCAGCCACTTGCCGTAACTAATGACACGTCCAGCTTGAAGAATGATCGCGAACTTTTGCTGTGGAGCTAAGGCCCCGCTTATAAAAGGTGCCCCCATACCATAATACCACCATCATTGAATTGGTGAAGAGATCGCGATGATTCGCTAAGACCTGCTTATATAGTCCACTACACTGAGCACTCCTTTCCTAAGCGAAAGATTTCGGCTACTTTAGTAAAAACAAGTTGGTATAGCGAAGTACCTAATATTAGAGTAAGAAGACCAAAATGCATTCGAGTAGATATAAATAGATAAGAGTTTAAGATAAAAGAAGCTGAATGCTAATGACTAAAGTGCTAGTGATTAGTAGAGTACTAATTGGAATGATTTTTCTTTCGTTTAATTTCTTTATAGCCTTTTAAATAGTAGTGAGACAAAACTGGCTGCGTACTATAGGCAGCCAGTCAGGCGTTCCTCTTCGCTTTCATTCGCGTTACCTTGGACGTTGGTTCGTTTGGACAATTACCAGCAGCTCCACGATCCGGTCCTTGTTTTTGCACCGTTACTTCGCCAGACGACGGTTTGTGCGTCGTTATCGAACATGGTTTGGAGTTTTCTAAGCCTTTCGGACTCGCGCCCGCTGCTTTAAATTCTATTGTATTATTTCCTACACGCCGAAAGCGACTAGACAGAGGCTTCAACCCATCCACTTGTTTGGCGGAAGATCCGCTAATTTTTTTATTGGATAAATATTTGTAATCTACCTCAAACAAAAATTGACCTGTATTTTTACATCTTTTTATGCTAACAAAAATTGTTAAAAATTAATTAATTTCAAATTCTCTGGCGCCGTGACGGAGTCAAGGAACGTAGCAAAATTGAGATCGATTGTAGACGAAGAGCGCTATGAATTGTTACAAATTCGGACAAATGACGTCATGTTGGCTCGAATTTCAAATTTTGAACAACTCGTTTGTTTATTATATTAACAACTAATTATTTATTGAATAATTTTAAAATGAATTTTCCAATGCGGTCAATGAGGTGAACAACCCTATTTGAATATGAAGAACATTTTACAAGAAAATGAAAAATGGAGAAAATTATGATTGTTTTGTGTAAATTGCTACTTTATTGAGGTACAAGCAATTTACTGAATTTCCGATACCTAGGTACATACCTAGGTGATAGAATCATTTGAGTGCGGGTGTATTTTGGCGCTTGTTTGCACAAAGAGGGAGGTCGCAGTCGTGGCGCACTCACTTTCCAATCAATTTCGAGTATATTTACACAAACAAGTGTTTTAGCTACTAGAATATTATCAACTTTACTTGCACCGCATTATTTTCTTCGATTCATTGTTTTTCTTTGTTAGCTATACCCTACACTTATTTGCTTATTATTATGTCGCCAATTCATTTCGGATTTTACTTATTCGACTGCTCCGATTCCGTGCATAATTTGTGTCATATTCCTCATTCCTTATTACATCACGAAGAGACGCGAGCGTATTACCTAAAACGATTTTTTTTTCTGGCTCGTGGGGAATTTCGTGGTGTGGCGTACATGTAAGTACCTAAGTACGAACATTTCTACACTGGCGAGGCAGATAGTGGAAGAGCGAAATTAGAAAGGAGAGGAGAAACCTCCTGCCGACGCGAGATATGAGACGACGAACGGAATGGAGCGGAGCCGAACATCGCGGATTTCTCTCTGCTGAAAGATTGAAGGGGACCATTTCAAAAGGCTCAAAATTACTTTCGGGATAAGAGGGATTAGGTCGGGGCGGGCGCTTGTTTCGAAGCGTATACCTCGAACGCATGCACGTGGGGATCCGGGATATCGCTTTGCTCTCGCCTCGCCAACATCATCTTTAAACTTGGGAAATTCGCACTGAAATTCTGAAATTGTTCAACATTTTTTGAATTCTTAATTTTTTTGTTGTTTTGCGTTTAGTTTGATGTACTATCTCCTAAAATGCTCAAGCTCGAGTGTATCTTTGAAGTATTCAAGGTTTTTTTTTCCTGATGTTCTCGTTCTCAATATACACGTACTTCACCACAATCACAAGGCAAAAACCTGAAGAACTACCCTTAAAGTTGACCCAAAAAGGAATTCTCATTCAAAACCAACGAAACGTAAATTTGAATTGAAATCTAGTCTACTCGTACTCGATGCTCACTCAGGAATCTCACTTATGGCCTTATGCGCTTGTTTACATATTACATACCAACATATGGACAACAATGAACGTACACGTCATGCAGAAAGGCTAAGAAAATAAGAATTTCAAAATTATTTACAAAACAAATCCGACAAAATTGAAAAAAAGTTTTTGTTTCTTGAGTTCTTCTTTCTATACATTCAAACTATGAAAGATGAAATCGTACCTACATTCGTATACTTACGCATATATTTATCTATCATTCATCTTAAGTTTTAAGAATACTATCAGTGCACAGTGCACACCATCATCTTGCCACTTATAAGTAAGTTGAAAACGCAAAGATTTTTTTAAATAAAAATCCGAGATAAATGTATACATAATGGGAATATCTCGATTAATGCATATTATAACGATGAATGAATGAATGAAATATAATAATAAGGAAAAAAGACAATATAAAGAGTGAAAAGAAATAGGAATAAATATTAACATCTGAATATACGGAATGGTAATATTTGGTGGTGTGTTGGTTATTCATCAAAATTCATCATCAAGACCATCATGATGATGATGATGAAAGAGAACACTTTTTGTCATTCATATTAAAGTTTCCCCCATCAAAGTTGACAATCTTGATTCTTGAAGACTATAATATCTGTAATGGCATCTTTTTTTTTGGTTCTCCCTAGTGATTGACGCGCATGTACTACTACAAGGTAATTAATTTTCTTCCTATACATTGCTAAAAGATTGATTTGTTGTTTCTATGTGGTAGTAATGAAAAAATGAAGTGGAATTCCAATCAAAGATGCAATTAAATTAAATATGAAAAACTTAATGGAAAGCGCTTTGCCATGGCGTAATATACTTTGTGAATTAACGCGAAGTAGGTAACAAGAAACAAGTCGACTTCCAAGAGACGATAAGTAAAGTTTTGGCATTCTTGCGCTTGTAAGTTGAACTTGGTGTGCAGGCAACGGTTGAAAGTTTGTGATGCGAAGCTAAAGGCGAACGAATTCGAGCGCGTCGAGGCAAAGAGGCCGTTCCGACAACAACCCTAACTAACGTACGAGTCGAACGTTGCCGTTGCTGGGACCAATCACTGCTTAGAACAAAAGGGACCTACACTCACGCACAAAAGTTCGCCCTTCGAAAATTTCCAACCAACTAAAAGCGTCACGCCGTTTCGGGCGTCTTCCCTCATTTCCTCAACTGAATTCTCTCACATTCACGATGCTCGACGTCGTCGTCGTCGTCATCGTCTTCGTCGTCGTCGTCAACTTGTTCGTTTTGCGAACTAAGTTTACAACGAGAAGTTTTACTCACATACTCACAGACACTTATACATACCTATACTTGTTATACTTACTTTTCTTATTACTATACTTTCTGCGTTTCTCCATTAATGAATTAAATATTGGCAGCCTATTGGTTAATTAATAATATTTCAATATCAAAGTTAAAAAATCAAAATATTCCCTATATCTATATATTAGAATAAATTAAACTGAGTAATAGCATTAAAATATCAAATATCCGAAGGGTTGTTTTGACTTTTGTGACGATTATATATAAGGACAATGAATGAACGAGTTGAAAAAAGGGTGACAAAAAGGGTTAATTAACATTATGGTCATGGTAGCGCAGAATCATTACGTCTATAATACTATTAGACCATCATTGACAACATGTGTGGACCACAACGGCAACCCTTTTAATTTTCATAATAAAAATGAGTCCCTTGTCCCTAATACGGTGACATATATTAGAAATTCATGTCGATTAATAGTCACAACACCCTTAAAGTGAATCGATTTGTTTTGGTTTTTGGTGTATTTATAGAGGTATTCATTTTCGAAATGTCTCTTTTAGAGATAGAAGTCAACTCTTTTATTCATGGTTTCAGCTCTTTTATACTATTTTAACATTAACTGGCGCAGTCGGAAACATCTCTTAATTTCCTATTGTAGACATTGATTTTGTCTGATATATAGGTCTCTGGTCTGATGATGAATGTCCATTGTATGTCCAATGAACAATGACGGCAATGCATTGTTTACTAATTCAATAATAAATGCAGTAATTGATTATTTAATTTGTACATTTTCGACTTAACTAGGGGATGATTTGTGGCATCGGCAATGGCATTTCATCACACTAACTTAGGTACTTTTTTCTCTTTAATTCTTTTACATATTTATATTGTATATATTTACCTACATTAATATGTGAACTACCCGACTACACAATGTAAGTGAACTTTTTTCTATCTATAAATAACTAAATATGAAACGATAAATAATATTAAGGAGGCACTTCCCGTTTCTGTCATTGTTCATTAATTGATGCTATTGTGGTGTCTATAGATACGACCAGCCAACATATAACAACAACAATACAATTCGGTACTTTGACATTTATCGAAATCAATTACACATTTCTTTCTTTCGATTTCGTTTCGATTCTTTTTTTTTGTCGTTTTTCTATTAGTTACGCGTCCTTCATATATATGTCATTATGTCATTGATTAGTTGCGCGCCCTCGTAAATCCCGCATGTACGTAGGTACGTTTTATATTTCATTGTCCACAAACAGTTCTTTCTATAGAATCGATTTTTTCTCACAAAAATGTGTCTCATATCCGGGTACATACATTTTTTCGCAAAAAACATCTATGGGTGCTTAATATTGCCCAACCAAGTGAAATTTCCTTGATTGTGTTATCGAATAACGCTTGTTTATATATTTTTCCACAAGCATTTCTTACTTCGATATGTCTTTTCAATAGATTGTAGGTTGTTTTGAGGAGTATGGCTTACGCTTACACCTTACGCCACAGCACCTAGGCCACTTAGTTGGGCACCAAGATGCATCTCCTGATGTTATTTCTAAGACACTTTCTAAAAATACGCAAGTTTCCTCGAAAAGGAATCTATTATGATATAGCTGTACATGTTAGGTATAGAACAGAAATCCAGTAGCAAACGGGCAACGGATTTGGCTTGATTTGATTTGCTGTTATCGAATAAGGCTTGTTTATATATATTTCTACAAGCATGACTTCCTTCCATATATTTTCAGTAGACTGTAGATTGTTTTGAGGAGTATGACTTACGCCACAGCACCTAGGCCACTTAGTTGGGCACCAAGATGCATCTCCTGATGTTATTTCTAAGACACTTTCTAAAAATATGCAAGTTTCCTCAAAAAGGAATCTATTATGATTTAGCTGTACATGTTAGGTATAGAACAGAAATCCAATAGCAAACGGGCAACGGATTTGGCTTGGTTTGATTTGCTGTTATCGAATAAGGCTTGTTTATATATATTTCTACAAGCATAACTTACTTCTATATATTTTCAGTAGACTGTAGATTGTTTTGAGGAGTATGACTTACGCCACAGCACCTATGCCACTTAGTTGGGCACCAAGATGTATCTCCTGATGGTATATGTAACATGACATTTTCTAAAAATTCTCAAGTTTCCACGAAAAGGAATTTCTCTTCACCACATTGATCTAACATGATCTAGCTGTAGATGTTAGGTATAGAACGAAAATGCAATAGCAAACGACGGGCAACGGATTTATACATTAATTAAAGCTGTGCACCGTGACCGTTTGATATTGAATGTTAGTTTTATTGATGGTAACGGTCCTTTAAAACGCGAACCGTGTGCAAGAGTGCACGCATTAGTTCTGGAATAAATCGAAAGTCGCTTTTATGCCCATACACAGCGCACTCGGTATTTTCATAATATTTTAACGACACAACTCAAGGAGAGGACTAATACCATGATTTAACGAACGAATCGACGTCTCATTTCATTACATAACTTAACATTGCATTGCATCGCATCTAATACTGTGTGTCTGCAGTTTACAGTGTCGAGACAGTAAAATCCGTCTAATATAAGCGTCGACATGTCTCTGTTCCGGATTTATGGCTGCGACATTTAAGTAGATGGTTTTATTTAATTTTCGACTTTTGCCTATATGCACGACTAATCTCAAAATCAACTAGCACGACTCACAATGCTCATTAGAAAAAATCAGGCATTTTTATATAAATGACTCAGTGGCGTAACACATGATCTGATGTGTGCCTTGAGGCAGTAATCATTTGTGGGCCCCTATTACAATCTAAAAAATAGTTACGGCGCACCTTGGGACAGTTGCCCCAATCCCAATGGTAGTTACGCCCCTGTATATCTGTATATGACCCAAAAAGAGTTTTGAGTTCTTTATTGTTAATACTGGTTTGTTGATAATAATTTATGTGTTCAGATTGAATTGAATTTTATGCTTGCCTTTGCCGTTTTGATGAATCCGTGAAACTCGCATCAAATGGTTATTTTATTGCACGCGCCAATAAAATATTTGCTCTGCGTTTCTTGTCATTCCGTGATGCCTTTTACTTTACGATATACCTCCAGTTGTTGAAATCTATTTGAGTTCAGTTCAGCTTTAGAGCAACATTCTTTCTATACTCCAGGATCAGATTAACATTACAACAAGAATAAGTAAGAATAATGACGGCATGAAACGATTTAATACTTTTCCTGGTTATTGCATTAGATTCCAGTTCTTGGACTTGTAGATAAACCTAGTACATTTGTACTTGAAAAATGTATGAGGTTCCAAAATCTAACTCCAACTGATCAAACAGCAGGCGCGGAAAACTAGTCTTTACGAACATTCATTACGTAATTGCAAGATGTTACATAATGAAAGTGGTAAAGTCAATCGCACAAGTTGAAGTTGGCCAGGAAGTTGACAACCGCATATGGATGCATGCAACCAGATGAGCTCATTTGTGTACTATGGGTTGTCCTCATTTTATTATATTGGCTGATTTGCTTTCTTTGAGTCTATACACTTATTATATTGTGTGGTCGTAGAATAAGTATACTACTTAATACGAGTGGAGAGTTGCAATTGCGCACTCGCGGTATTACCAAACTCACCGCTACGCAGCTCGTTTGTACAGTTTCCATCAACTTTCCACTCTTATAATGTAATATACTATTATGGACTTCCTTTATTTACAATTTGTAATTGAGTGTGTCTAACATATTCTGTACACGTATTGTACATATAGTACATTTGTACTTGGAAAATGTATGAGGTTCCAAAATCTAACTCCAACTGATCAAACAGCAGGCGCGGAAAACGAGTCTTTCCGAACATTCATTACGTAATTGCAAGGTGTTACATAATGAAAGTGGTAAAGTCAATCGCACAAGTTGAAGTTGACCAGGAAGTTGACAACCGCCTATAGATGCTTGCAACCAGATGAGCTCACTTGTGTTCTATGGGTTGCCCTCACTTTATTACTTTAGCTTATTTGTTTTCTTTGAGTCTATATAAAATTATTATATTACTAAACTCGTCGCTAGACAGTTCGTTTGTAAATTTTCCACCAACTTTCCACTCTTATTACGTAATATACAATTATAAGATTCCTTTATTGTGCCTAACATAACATATGTGCATAACATAAGTGCCTAACATATTCTGTATACGTATTATATAAATCGAGCCAAACAAATATGTACCTTCAATAAATAACACATAAAATAATAAAAATATTAAAAGTACAAATTAGTTGAAGTGCAACCGAACCAAGGAGAGCTGGGCCTATTGCATTTGCTCCTTTCGCGTTTGTTCCTGATTCTATTCCATTACAACTGGCCTAGCAGTGTGGTGTGTAAACGACAAGTTGATCAAATTTGCATTGGAAATTACGCGCAAGATTACCCCCTCAAATATTAGTTTTAATTCAATCAATATAGAGTCCTCGCTTTTGGTTGGGACTCTCTCTCACCATACTTTTCTATACCTATAGGTAACACACAGGACTTTTAAGCATAGCAGTGTCCCAATGGTAGGGGCTTAGTTGGGGTAGTAGAGGGTCGCTATTTTCATCGAGTACGAGAGCACGAGCTACAACATTCGACAAGCTCCTTGTCCTCGATTCCCCGGCGATCATTTCTGGTAAATGCGGACCATATTGCTACGCTCATCAACTGGCGAAGTTATAAATATTCAATGCGATTGTAAACAGCGCGTATATAGACGCATTTGACTCGCGTTGGACTTTAATGTAGGGATGGGATGAATCCCTTGCTTATGGCTACAGTACTGCAGCAGCCTAGGAACAGGAACAGGAGGAAGAGCACATAAATCCTTCTCACTTCCACTCTCTTGCAAGTTCTCACTCCGAACAGTCCCAACTGCTTCGCAATGCACAGATTCAACACCAAGCATAGCTGCGGTTGCATAAGGGTAGCAAGTAGCAAATGTTGAGTGTGTACTGTACATGCTGTATACATATGCATGCTACCCTCTTTTATATAGCATTATTACGTATTATTGTACGAGCACGGATTTGAGGTCAGGGCTTGTCGGATCTCATCAGAAAAGCAGAGGAAAAGCTCACTTTTTTCAATTAACTTTAGGTTTAGTTTTTTTCAATTACAAAACATTTTCAACAACAAATCATTTTCTTTCCATGGCTTCAGTTCAATTGCAATTTGAAAATATTTTTCTATTAAATCCATTCATTCATGTTGAATTCATGTCTCTCGGACCTTTTAACGTTTTAACTCCTTGTAGATAATATATGCCTTCATTTTGGCTTCGTGTTCTGTGAAATTTGTTTCTTCACATAGGTACTTACCTAACAACACAAAAAAACTTGTATAGCAATTTCACCGCTCAAATATTTTATGTGCGCACTTTGTCTAAACGGATGTGTTGATATTTTTCATTAGGTTTTTCGTTTGTGTTGCGATATTGTGCACCCTAGAATCGCGCCAAGCTGAAAAGATAGGAAGAAAAAATCATCGGAAGATGGATATGGCATATTGTAGACGAAATATTACAAAAATTGCTAGGATATAAGGAGATATACGAGGCGTGTAACTTTTCGTCGTCGTTCTGTTGGCGGTTGTCGCTTTTTCCTATGCGTTTCGTTTCGTTTTGGTTTCGTTG
Organism: Liometoxenus newtonarum; assembly: GCA_030264535.1. Classification (NCBI taxonomy): domain Eukaryota; kingdom Metazoa; phylum Arthropoda; class Insecta; order Coleoptera; family Staphylinidae; genus Liometoxenus; species Liometoxenus newtonarum. The sequence goes on along the minus strand of JARJEB010021803.1, from coordinate 5,811 downwards.
GGGGGTAAAAAAATGTGTAAGAATATTTCACATATACATTTTACCGTTTTAGTGAGTATAAAACGCTATAGATATGTACAATATGTAAGAGATATTAGAGGGATGTTATTACATAGTTGATATTATCGTTGTCTTCTTATTACATTTTCGTGCCTTTAACCTTAACATGAAAAAGTCAGTTTTATTAAAGTGATTTTTTATTGTAACTTTATTTTAGTGAGAAAAAATATGAATATTCTCAGATCTTTTGACAGCAACTGGAAAAAGTTAAAATCGTTTCAAATCGTTTTTAGGAATATTCTAAATTTTGTGTGGTTTGATCCATAGTAGTTTAAAAAGTTGCGTTCGGACCATTCTGTCTACCTCGCCGTCAACTGAGTTTATAAAAACTGAAATTATCCGATCCGGAGGATCTTTAAAAACGTTAAAACTTGATACGATTTCACAATATTCGTAAAATTTTTTTGATCAGAAATATCACTCGACTCCAGAAGTACTGTCTCTTCTGCACCTACACGCTCCGACTTGTCTGCGCAAACTAGGACTTACACGGAGTGCACGGTTTTGATTAAAGTTAAGCCAGAACGTGTGTAGGGTCTCTTAGGAAAACGCATTTCAATATCGCCTTTGTTTAGTACCTGATTTGTAATATGTAGGTACTTTTGGTTTGATAAATATTTTATTCCAAAACAAAACAATAAATTTTCGTGTCTGTGTGTTGAACAAGTATCAAAAATTGGGCACTTCTATGGCCAATATGAAATCCAAAATCCTCTAATTCTCGTATTAACGATGATATTGTACTTTTAATAATACTAATGGTTATTATAAAGGCAAAAGCGATAGATATTTGTTCGATATTCATGGTTTTTCATTTCGGATTATCCTACTAGCTTTCCCACTCTCTCTCTGTTGAATGCTTAGGTCCGTTCCTTTTTTAGTTGCTCTACATCGACTATTATAGGTTTTCAATAAAATGATAAACTTGTTGCAGGCGCGTCGAACGTTCTGTGTATGTATTTCGTTTATACATATAAATCTATAATGGGTGCCTCACTAACATCAGGACTACAATTACTATATGAAATTTCAGACTATTTTATGCGATTTGTTAAAATATGTGATTTCTGGATGCACCCAGTAGAATTCATTTGATATTGGCCTGATGGTTTTCTCTATTATAAAACCACTTGCACTCACCTCTTTGCAAATGTTCCAATTCCATGTGAATTTCACCGACACATTTGTCTTGACTTGGTAATATTTGCAAATGTATAGCCAGGCAGTCCAGTCGCAGCAAATGCCCACCGACAAAAATTTGTATCGAACACAAACGCGATCGATGCTAATTTCAATTCGCGCTCGAATAAAGTGTACAAATGCCCAATTTTCGACATTTCGTTCTTTCAGCCGCTCATTCGGTGTTCAGTTCGAGCCTAATAATTTTCGTCGCCGCTGTCAGGAATTCTGTTTCTATGTTCTGAAATGGTCCTAAATGCCTGTGTAGTAAGGTAATGCTTCGTTCACATCGTTATGCCGCCTCCCATTTTTATTGGTCGCTACTCTTACCGTTCGCCGTTCGCTTCGCATTTCGCTCGCGCTATCGTATTGAATCTTTATGCAAAGCAATTTTCTATAATGGGCACTCACACATTTTCCGCATGTATTTGCAGTGACTTTTATATTATTTACGCGTTCCGTTGTGTGTTTTCGCTTCTTGCCTTCTTGTTGCTATGCTATATTTTGCCTTCTTCTACTGCCGCGGCATAGATGCACTTATACCTATACACACAGAATGCATAAACGGTAATTTTACGATTCATTACGCTCACTCGACGGAATTCGATAAGCGATGTTTATGAACGGTTTATAAATATTATATAATTTTGCGTCCCCAAGCACTTTCAATATTTTATTTGTATATAACTGATTATCATAAAATAATTGTATATTATTATATGAGCGATTATGACAGCCAATGCTCACGAAGATGATGTTTGAGCCCACGAGCCGCAAGGCGATTGGCGAAATTCATCTGAGTGAGGAATGGTCATAATCGCGAATATAATACTATGCTTTTTCCTACACCTTGCACTCTTTTTAACACAAAATACAAATTGTGATTTCTCGATGAAGCCACGAACGAGCACTAACTGACAAGTGAAACAATATGGCGGGCGATTCACATCGAGCTATGGTCGGAATTCTTCGGGTTCTTTCGAGACTTTAGATCATATAGATAAGTTAGATCGGTCACTTCAAATTTGTTAAATATTGTTGAACTTTAAATGATCTTCACGGTAGTGAGTTATGAAAATCCATAACTCACGGTAGTGAGTTATAGGTACCATTAATCACTGAAAAAATGCTAATAATGACCATATAATTAAATAGGTGTAGAAAGAAAACTTTTTTGAACTATTTTGACAAGCTCTGAACAATATGGAATGAAATAATTATGTACTAATTAGTGAAGTTAAAAAGATTGGAAAACTGAATACTAGATACCAAATATCGCATGTGGATGAAAATGGGAATTCGTATTAATTATGAGAGGGCAATGACGAGCTCGTTAAAGGTTTCCCTAAAATTCAAAAATCCTTCTTACAAAAATTACATATTCTACATGCATAATTGAGTAATGCATATTTGGGTAAGTATATAGCAAACAGGGACAACAGGGTGTTGACCAAAAGTAATTCGTTATCGAATATATCTTTAAATTTTGAAGTGATAAAAACTAATATGGACAAAATAATTAATGAACAAAATTCACTGTTGAACTGCGTTTTGTGTTATCCGCCGCACTCGAAAAAACTCATTCAGCATGTTTGCTCACTCATCGTGATCATGCATTCGAGATTACCAAAAATGAGAATTTTCCCTTTTCCTAAAAATAGACGAAAATGTGATAATCAACATTAATCAATCTAATTACAGCATTTAATTTGAAACATAAATGAACAAAGTAATTTTTAATTAACCTTGTGAAATGTTAAAGTCTAACCAGTTTGTTATTCATTATGATATTGCTATAAATTGGAAACTGTAATTATTAAGTTGAGGATACTGGAAAATACTATGGTGAAAAAGGATAAATAATATATGGACTTGTTGAAAAATAGTATTGAATTTACGTTTTTCTGTAAAAATAACAATCTTGCTGATGCAAATCGAAAAACTTTATAGGATAACATAAAACAAGTGATCAAAAATATTAATACACATAGGGAGAAAGGACAACAAAGTTTCATGTAATTTTTACCTTGTAATACAAACTTCCACATTTATTACTTCGCACTTAAACTTGAAAAGTTCCATAACAAAACTAATGTTCTTTTTAAGATTAATTAAACTGCATTAATTTTAACTTAATCATTTATATCAAAGTAATATACTTTAGTACTTATTTATATTTATTATAATTTATAAGAAAACTTAACCTTAATCTAAAGTTTAGGCAACTTTTCTAAACTTTTTGAAGTTTATACGTTTACAGTGTTTGCGATTTCATGAGTTTTGGTTTTTAATGCTTTACGTGACGAGCAATAGGCAATGTGGGATTTGCGGAAAGTATTGGAGAAAAACTTCAGACGCTCGACCAAACGACGCTAACGACGCACGTTGAATGAACCGAACGTCGGCGTCGCGGTCGTGGAAACAAAACTGCCGGTTCTGGCTGTCGGCAGCGTTGGAATCGCGTGCCACGTTTCCGCCAAACACACAAAGGATAAAATCCTCGTCTTACGAACTTGTTGTTTCAACCAACAATACCACAGGTTTTGCTTGATACGAGTAAATCCTTGGAGTTTCCAATTTCAGGTTACTAGAGATGAAATTGTTTTTGTGTGCTTCCGTAATGTCATTAATTGACACACCCTGTATATTTCTGTTTATTGATAAATGTTTGCACCTTGTAAATATATTGGTTTAATTGTGATACTACGTTATCTGTCATTAATCATTATTAATGTATGATAAAAGTTTTGTCTTTATGCGAGTGAGCGTTATAGTGTTTGTGTTAGAACCGGCGCTTCCTAAAATAACAATATCAGTAATATAATCAATTCTTCGAAAAAGTTAAAAAATTAACACTGCCCACATATATTCACAGACAAGTTCACACACGGATTTGCCAAACTAGGATTATGATTACCAATAACTAATCAAAGCTGAAACATTTATTAATAACATGATAAGAATCGTTATTAGCTCGAACCAGCTGCAGTTTTATATTTTTGCGAAAGTATCTAAAAAGTTCCTGACATTTTACTAAGTATGAAGGTATTTATAATAATGGCAATACATTAATTCTTACAAGTAGAGGAAATGAGCCGGTTCTGGGCCAGCCCGCAGATGGAGATTTAACATGGAAGGCTGGAAGGCTGTATGTAATTCTTATGAACCGCGGGCTGTATGTAATCTGATCATCAAATCAGATTGGATCAGATCAGATCAGATCGCAGATGATCATACCAGATTGCGTACAACCAGCCTTCCATAAGAAATACATTCAGCTTTCTACCCTGCAGCGTTCCATGTTAAATCTCCATCTGCAGGCTGGTCCAGAACCGGCTCATTTCCTCTATACATGTAATAAAATTATTGTTCAGAAATTATGAAATTTTAATTCCTGAAAAAATGTAGCCAATTCTCTTTTTACTTTGCGATTATAACATCAAGGTACAAAGAAAGGAATATGTTTTCATACGAAAATTGATGGGTCGAGATTTTGACATAAATTAAAGTTTATATGACTTGAATTAGGGGTGCTTATCCTACAGTTAAATTTTCATTCATAATTTTTGTAGAAATTAATATCGCTTGGAGACTCAAGCGCTCAACGGCTCTCTGATAGTTCAATTGGTAGAACTAACTGCTTAAACTGAAGTAGGAATTTATCGGGAGCAAGCTTTTGTCCAATCACGTACATACTAGGAGTACAGACTGGGCAAAAACGATGAATGAATTTCAACAGTGTGAGACAAACTGGACAAAGTATCCGTGTAGATGGACGGACACCAAGCAAGAGGCCGATCACACTCAAGGCGAACTCCAGAGACGACCGCTGACAACACAATCGTCTACTAAACCGCCCGAATGTCGACGAAGAGAGAACGCGCGACCAGTTGCCTACAATGAACATCGTTAGTTCCGTCACAAGTGAGATATGTGTCACTTAAGTATAGATGAGCAATGGAAAGTTCCTCTTTTGGATGTTAGGACATTTAAGTAACAATTCGGTGGTGGGGTAAATGCTGATTTGGAACCAAAATACATGCAAAATACAGACACAAAAGTCCAAGGTTAGAAATGAACCTTAAAAATATAACTTTGTGAATTGTTTCTAGATTCAAACCTAAAAAAGTTTAATTCTAAGGTACTTATTGAATTTTTATACTTAAAGAAAGTGAAAGAGTGATCTTCTTTTAAGTTTCCTAAAATAACATGTCCTAAAATGTCCGGACATTTATTCGGGCACTTATTGCAATAAATGTCCAAATATAAATGTCCGGACGTTAATCATCCTAAATTTAAATTTGCCATAAAAATCATTTCTATTCAGGCTATACCAACTCGGACTCGGCCCAAAATGTCGAAAAACTACCTGACCTGTCAAGATTGTATGCCTTAGGTTTACAACACAAGAACTAAAAATTGCATTTACAAACGATTAGCAACAATCTAACAGATTAAACGAGTTATCAAATTATAAAATGTCGACAATGGTATCATAAAAACACATAAATCTTTCACAATAGTAACTGAGACAGTGAAGAACATTGTAACGTTGCACAGTGCAAATGCAAT
>JARJEB010021799.1:0-16073 GCA_030264535.1 Liometoxenus newtonarum | reverse complement strand
GAGGCTACTAAATATAATTTATTCATTTTTACATATCGACACCAACGCACCATACGGTGATTATATGAATTAACAAATGGCGGCCATATTGAACACTTTCATGTTGATTATAATTTCATATGCATAAAATGCGAAAGAGTGCGTTGGTGAAAAACACCTATATGAAACGCACGTATTCTGGTGATCAATATGACGTCAACATACATGTATATGTAGATATATGATTTATGCAATTTCAGATTATCCACATTCATTCATTCAATTCGTATGTCCTTCGTCCTCGTATATGTTTATATCTATATCCACATCCTCGTTGTCCCAAGAAAATTGTACACATCATCATAAGTATAGGGAAATTCAATTACACAAGTATAAGTTAATTAACAAACTTAATATGATTTTCACTTCTATTCGTCGATCTTTATGAAATCTGGGACATCAATTATTTCTAATTTCAGTTTTTAATGTAAGTACGTTTTTCGAAGATAAATTTGTTTTGCGACGACATTTAATCTAAAGAATTTTCACAAATGTTTGTCAGCTTCTTTACCGGCTGATGTTGTTTATTTTTACTCAAGTTTCAAGTTGGAGGGATACCTGCCCACATAACAAATTCATCCTAATACGTTGCTTGGTTTACCCGCAATTTTACTAACACACACAAACACACACACACACACACACACATAACACCAAAAACTACTTTTTCCATCTTACTTTACCTTCGGTAAGTAGGAAAGTAAAAAAATGAAACAGTGATCTCCGTATAAGTGCCCTAAAATTGATCATTAATGTTCTAAAATGTCCAGTTATAATTTTAAGTTTGAACTATACTAATGGATATTATTGTAAACATACCTTCGATAATAAAATTTGTATTTTAATATAAGTAGGTATATCTATCTGCAATAAATTCCTTCTCTTTCGATTATAGAAACATTATCCTACTTGAGTACCTTTTAGCTTTTAATCAATAAAAACAGAAGGAATTTAGTCATTAAAAAGTTCAAATTACCAATTTAACTTAACTTTCCACTGTTATTCCGGTCCCGTATGCGTATATGGAACTACAAAATACGAATTAAATTGCATGGAGTCACAATAAAAGCAATTTAATTATCTTGCCCTTGCCCCAATGCAAGTACTCACACGTATTACATTTGTTGCTCATCATTCCTAATACGAATGCAGAACTAGGATTTTACATACAAGTGTTGGACTTTAGAATACAAATGCTTTTATCCGATTAAATTTAAATCTATTTCCGATACCTACTTTGGTTTGGAGTTACAACTTAAATTTCGATTTTGCACTAATGTTTGATTCTTTTTTCTTATTTTATTAACGAAGCGAATTTCAATTAGTAAGTATCTAATAAATATAATAAAATAAATGAAATATTTTTTAATTTAACGGAAAGAACGAAATTAAAGGTATAGTATAAGTCGCGTTATATTTTTGTTTATTGAAATTTATTTGACGTTGAATAGCCGACGCTCGACGTATCTTTCTTCGTCTGTGCATGTAGTTTCGTGCATTTTTTCCCAATTTCAAACCGCATAATTCGAACATGCAGAATGTGCGGGATTCATTCAACTCAAACGACGCAAAGCATCTGCGATCCGTACATATCATCCACGTGTATTTACAAACCGAATGCGTTTCGTGCCAATCACCAAGTTGTTTTCATCGGTAACAACGAGAGAGGCTGGAGGTAGATATGGAAATGCGTGTAACGAGCTCATAAATTCATCATCGAGCGACATCGATACTTCTTCAACTTTTCAATCTTCAATCTGTTTTTCAATAAATATATCGGTGGCAGTGTCATTTCGGGTTTCTTTGTCGAAATATTAATAATCCCAATCGACAACAGATTTATAATGCAAAGCTGACATTGCGGAGTTTAAAAATCTAGAAATATAGGACACCAGTTTTAAGTTCATTAATACTAATATACAGCTATATTAAGTAATTAATCACTATATGCACTCTATATGATGGTATCGCTATTGATTCATCATTAATTACCTACTAATTTAATGTACCTATTGCAAAATGTATAAAATGAAAATGGGAAGATATTTGTGGCAACAACGAAATATGGGGCATGGAATGCATGTAATTAATCTTTAAACACCTGCCACGCGTTAGGGCAACGCTTCATTTATCCTTATTCATCATCGGCCGAACTGTATATACAAGAGAGAACTGCGTCTTGCTGTGAATTACGACCCTGCTGTTACAGAAATTATAGCATACAAGGTTGTCTATGCCTATCTGCGATACCTCAATTCAACTATGTATTTGCCTACGCAAATTATAGCATTTAGCATATATGCTTACGAAGGACCAAAGGATGATATCGTTATGAAAAGAATACAAGCACGCGCTACGTGAAAGTTTTACATTTTCAAATTTTGTATGAATCATCTTTATCCATCCATTCTATATCTTTAACGTTTACAAAATATTATTACCCCTCGACGTATTTTTTTTTCACATAGACTTTGCTTTTCCTTTTCCAACACTACACCTTCCTCCGATTTCGGAATATGCCCAACTCTCACCGAGGAACACCCGAACGTTTCTTGATTGATGGAACACTTCAAGCGAATATGTTTTATAAATACTAACACATCTTGTGCACCTTAATATACACTTTCTGTTTAAAACTTTGAAAATATGAACCATTCTCTACTGGCTGGCTAGTGCAAGTATATAGTTTAAAAGTGTACAAAATCAATTAATCATTAGGTTTTCTTTGATTCATTCGCTCGCAATTCAACGTTTTCATTGACTTGACAATGAGACGATTAATTGTCGATGAAAGGAATCGTGAGTGAAATTATCATTAATTCCTGGTCAGAACATTTAACGTTTGTCCTAACATTTACATTTGCTTCGTGCATTATCATCTTAGCATGTTCTGAAGTTTATAGGTTATATACATAATTTCATGCACAGCGGAAGATCACATACGAGAACTTAATTGAAGAGGCATATTTGATTCAATTACATCGAAACGATACCCAGTCAAGACTAGAATCGAGAAGGACAAAGCACAAGAGATATAAACGTTTGAATACAATTAACAAGAATTATATTGTGAATTGTGTGTACCATGAACATAGACATCTCTTTCCCCCTCTCATGGGCTTGACTCATATATATATTAGCTGCGAACAATGCGTACTACCTAGTCAACGAATTTATCTGTATAGTATACATACCTACACTATTTTCAATACAATAATATGTGTTTTCCGCTTTTATCAGCTTCTATCTATAGTGTAGGATTAGTCTTATATCACATTTTGTTTCGAAAAACGTGTCCCTACAGACCCGTCGGAAAACCTAATCCAAAACTACCAATTCGGAATTTTCGTATACATGTGTTTTCCGTGTACAACATTATTAAAACTAATCATGAATATCTAATAAATACCGAAAGATATTTGCAGTAATAGGTAGGTATACTGGGCATGTGAAGTTTCCAATATTTTATCATGGAGGACCTATGCTATGGCCTTTGTCCTAAATATCCATACAAGCCGTGGTGGAATTTAATTATGAAATTCTAGAATGAAAAATACTTAATCAATGAAGAATAAATCACGAAGTTAATTTTAGTATAAGTACATATAGAGTTTAGCCACATTTCCACTGTATATTACTTAATCAATTTTCTTCTTATATGCTTGAAAGATATTTCACAAAGTGTGAGAGTTACATGAAAATCATCAATTTATCGGCATCTTGACATCTACATCTTCATTCATTCGTTATTTGAGCATGAAGCATGACACTTTGGTGAATTCCACGCATGCACGAATAGTATATTCGCTAAAAGTTATTAAATGTAAACGTAAATTTTAACATTTCAATGAAGTCGTGAGTTGACAAGCATAGATGAATTCGACGTTGACTTCAATGCACCTTGAGACGATAAGACGCCCGATAAGAAGAGCTTTGGTGGAATATTTGAACTGTATACTAAAAGTCTCATCTCAAAAGCTCAAGATGGGTCTAGTACTTATTCAATGTCGAACACACCACACATTGGCATCGGCATGTTGGCATATAGTTTGCAACTTGATTTTATAGTTTTACTTTCCGACTTACCGAAGGTTGGTATAGTTAGTATCTAAGGAAAGACAGGTTCGTAGTCGTGTTTTTGTTTATATTTCTACGTAAACGAAAATGGTATACTTATTTGTAGGTACTTAGCTACGCATAGTTGAATAAATGTTATATGCTTATTCAATGCATCAAAATTATCAGCGAGCAACCATCATCGACATATTAATGAAAATTCAATGTTTATGCGGTAAGATGTGTCTGTGCTGATGCACATTTGAAACATTATTCCCGCGCATTAACTGATGCACAAATTATAAAATACATGTATGACATAAAACATGCAGAATACTTAGATGAAACATTATGGCGAAATACGGTTCAACTATAATAGACGAGCAACGCGTAAAGTCCTATGAAACCCAAATCATGTTTATTAATCTGTTATCGTGTCGTGTTTGTTGATTTGTAGGGCTGGGCTGTATTCGCGTTGGACGCTTAGACGCTGTACGCTCTTAAAGCACTATTTTGTTGTTGTTCGCTTTGGATTCTGAGCGTTCTGTAGCGCCATGAATCACATTATGAGCGCTCACTTCTCCAAAGAGAACATGTTTCACGAGCAGCGTCCAACACGAATACAGCCTAAGGCTGTATTGGTGGTGGAAGCTTAGACTCTTTGCTTGCTCGAGCTTAAAGCAGTATTTTATGTTGTTCGCTTCGGATTCTGAGCGTTCTGTAGAGCCATGAATCAATTTATGAGCGCTCACTTCTCCAAAGCGAATTTGTTTCACGAGGTTATAAGAGTCAAAGAGCGCCTAAGCGTCCAACACGCCTAAGTATGTTATGGTGCTGGACGCTTTACGCGCTTAAAGCACTATTTTTTGTTGTTCGTTTTGGATTCTGAGTGTTTAATAGCGCCACGGATCAATTTATGAGCGCTCAATTCTCCAAAGCGAACATGTGTCACACGCTTATAAGCGCCTAAGCCTACAACGCGAATACACCCTAGGTGCAACGAGAAAGAGATAGAGAGAGTTTTTTTAGCTATTATGACGAAACAAAGTCAAATAGGCGGAAACGTGGAAATATCTCAGCTCTCAAATTTCAAGACTGAAAATTAAAATATTGGCTTCAAATACATTTTCACTTTATTTCCCTTGGAATATTGGAGTATACGTACACAGACGGAGGTTGAAGATAACGCGTTGTGATAACAATCGACAAATGAAGATGAAAATGGTTCATTTTAGGAATTATACGAATTGATGTTTGCCCTATTGAGAATAGCGAATACGTTGCTTTTGCTTGAATCAATATTGTCATTAATTGTCGACGAATCGTTTCTTGAAAAGTCATATTTAATATTTCTCGTTCTCACGAGTTAGGGTATAGTGCAGTGTTTCTCAAACTTTCGTATTTCGCGCCCCCCTTTTTGACCTTCAATAATTCTGCGCCCCCTGCATAAAATAATAAAATAGAAGAGTATACTGAAATTTTTATTGGTGACCAAAAAAAGCCCTCAAGTCTCAATAAAGCGATGTGATGCGAGGTGACCAAAAAAAAGTTAAAGCTTTAAATAATTTTATAATGTTTTCATTGTGTTTATATGTTTACAAAATTTGATTTTGTTCATTTATTGACGCCCCCCTGTACAGTCCCAGGTGGGCGCGCCCCACAGTTTGAGAAGCGCTAGTATAGTGAATGAATAAAGAATTAATGCTCATGCTTGAAATTTGTGCCTAAAATTTTCAATATATCCTAAATTTTGTTATAGAAATAAATGAAATAGGAAACAGAATTTGACATTTAATTTAAATGTATTTGGATGTTGTGAAATCAAACAGAAAGAAAAATACTTTCGAAAGCAAAATTGGAAAAGAATTCGTAAACAGGAAGCTCTTCTCTTGTACATTTAGGCGTAATGAATGGCATTTTAGCATATCGCACGTTTTGTTATGAGTTTGTTGTATTTATTTTTATATTAAAAGCACGAGAATTAATCGACTCGCTTTCCATCATCGATTCACATTTTCACTCTTTATATTTTCTATTTCAACTTTCAACATACTGTATGAATGAATATTTTTAGGAATCAGAATCAGACAGCAATCGAAAGAAAACATACACGTCTGAACTAAGCATACAAACAGAAAATTGTACAGGCTCAAATCACGTTTCATTTCAAACAAAATAAATATTCTCTTGCTCTCTTTACTATACTTAATAGTTAATACTTCTAAATCTTATTCGTATGAACCCATTATGTACTATTTATATATGTGCATTTTACAACGAATTGTTTTTGATATGCTTGCCTGAAACTTTTTTGCACACTTATCAAAACAATGCAGAACAGATAGCTGCCATAACAATACACCAAATCCGTAGTGAATGCCAAACTTTTTTAATACAGAACAAGTAACTGATAGTGGTATGTTATGGAATAACTCGATTTTAATTTTCAATAGAAGGATTTGCGTAAAAAAGCAGTTTATCGATTACAATTCTAATTTCTGTGTATTTATACGTACGTTGAGTATTTTTCCATCTATGACAATCATTTTGATTCATTTGATGATATGGTGACATTTTTTACGTAAAGCTCATCAAAAGAACGAAAAAATACAACACAACTTACTTACTCACTTCGTTTGATGCACTTCACAGATGTCCGTATCCACGTTTTCATCATGGAAGACATTGCATTCAACAGCAGTTTAATGATTTGATATGGAAATACAGAAGTATTCGCTGTAAATAAAATAATGAAGGTATATAGGAATGTAATATAGGATTACGTATTAGTTTCTATTAGGTTTGACTAGTGAGTATAAATAAAATTGTGATTTGTCCCCCGTAATTTCATTGAAACAAATTAGAGATGAGCGATGGAAAGTTTCCATTTTGGACATTGGGGCATTTATGTGGACACGACACTTTCATAAATGTCCGGTGGTGGGAGAAACTTGTGACCAAAATCAGGCACAAAAAATAAACATTGTGAGCGAGTTTGTGAATTGTTTCAAGATTCAAATATGAAAAAGTTTCATAATACAATTTTGAATTTTTATAAAAAAGTGAAAGAATAATGTGTCCAAAAATGTCGTTTATTCGAAAAATGTCTTGATGATTAATGTCCAAAAATGTCCGGACATTTATTCGGACACTTATTAGAATAAATGTCCAAAAAATAAATGTCCGGACATTAATCATCTCTAAAAAAATCATTTGAATGTTCAACTTCAGTTTCAATCTATCAATATATGCTAGTACTTCCATCTTTTAGCTTCTAGTGTAAATCGTAGCTGGACTGCAAATTTTCCCTGATAAATTAAATTCTTCAAAGAGAATTATATATATTATCACGAATTCTTATTTTGTTTCACAGTGTCCCTCGTTTCCACCATAAGATCCTCGAGTGTTTCTGTAGTTTTCGAGCTGGGAACTACATAAACACGGAAGATGAACTGTAAACCAATATATCGAGTATTTTTTTTCAATTCTGTCGCGAAACAGACAGCGCCCCACGTGTTCATGTCTAGTTACAATTTTAATTTCTTCTTCAGTGTTTGCCAAGTTCATTAATAATTTAGTAAAATGTAAATGATACGGCAGTTTCAACTTGAAATCAGTGATTGAATAATATGAATTGTGGAAGTAGATTAAACTATAGACAACTTTACTTACACCATGGAAACTAGGACAGCCAGGAAATGGCGGACGGTCGCCGGAAATAGGATTGTTTTGAGATTTACAATTTTCATATCACACGATGAAGTCAACCAATTATTATGTCCTGTAACAATAACGAAATACAAACAATTATTGCTTGTTTACAATTCAGATTGTCATTATATGTACAACAAATTTTTGATAATTAAAGCAATTAAGTTTTAGTTTTTCAAAGTTCAAATTTAAATGTTTGAATCATCTAAAACTGGTATTTGAGTCCCTGAGGTGCTGCTACTTTAACGGTGCAGGATATGTCTCATATATATATATATATAGATATATAAATAATTTATAATTATATCACTAATAATTTAAGATATTATGCATAAAATATGTCTCCTAATTTGCAACTTGTTGATTCTCTTTCCGTGGCAGAAAATATTATATTTGCGATTCGCGTGCAAAACATTTTAGACCTTTTAGACTAGAGTATTATGGTATTTGGTAAGCACAGAAAGAGCAAAGCGGCAGCCGTTACTAAATTAACTTCGTTAGCTTCAAATCTCAGCCCTCATAACCTTTCGCTAAATTTTACAAATCCCAAGATATTTACCAGTCATCTATTTGGACGTATACATTTTATGTTTACCAAAGATTTAGTTGATTCTTGTGATACTGCCCCCGTATACGTTACCCACAAATTATAATTTTCCATCAATGTTTCGCATCTCCACAAGTTCTCAAACGTTTTTGTGGTCTTTGTCTTCATGTCGACCACGGTCAAAGAAATAATTCAAAATTGCTCGCTTAATCATAAGTAAATACGCACGTGGAATAGGTATACACAGACAACAAAAACAGGTTAACGATACACGAGACGGCTCCTCCCTACAAATATTTGCAATTCAATATGTTTTGATTGGTAAACGCTAACGACTGGAACCCAAAATGGCACAAGTGTTTGGTTTTTTTTTAAAAATAATATGTACATTACTCTTTGATTGCAACCCCAGTAGTAGGAGTAGACTGGGTCAAAGGGGCTGTAGCAGTGAAATAGTAGGTATTGCCGATATCAATTTTCAACATTTGGAACTGATCGTAACAAGAGTTATTGAAACCCGTCGGACCGCACACAAGAAAGAACATATCTGCTAAGGCCACCGTTGCAAAACTTTTTTTCATTAAGGTTTTCAGTAGTTTAGCTGATAAGTGACCGGAATTGCCGCCGTAATCCGGCGGGGGGCGCGTCAAAATACTGGTGTATTGAAATCGTGCGTCGTCACATAAAGAATTCAATTTGTTCTCGAGGAATTGGTGTTCGGGTGTTGGATTGAAAATCATTAACAAGATGGAACGCCTGCAAACCGAATCCGTAATTAATTGGATACAGAATAGAATATTCGATTTACTTACACGGGTTTTACTTTCTTTTCCAATAGAAATTGAATTACTCCCAAGAATGGGGTCACACCAACACCGCCGGCTAAGAGTAGGAAGTGTTCCTTATCGGAAATTAATTGTAAGTCGAAACTACCTATTGGATCGGAGCCGAGAACAATGTCGCCGACTTTTTTGTTGTATAAATAGTTGCTAAGGCGGCCGTCGGCGTAACGACGGATTAAGAATGTGATGAATGGAGAAGTGAAGACTTCTCTGCGTTGTTCTAAATCTGGTTTAATATACAAATGTGGTACTGGCGTGAATTCTCTACCATCATTTACATCTAAAAGCAACAAGAACATTAAAACCGGAATAAAATATTCACCGTTCACCGTCCATTGTCATACAATAAATAACTGTCCTCGCATTAATGACAGCAAAACTGTAATCCAAACATGTTGCCAAATTGCAATTAAACAAAAAAAGAAACAGAAAGAATTTACCATTAAATAGTATAATGTGATATCCTAGTGGAGTGTTGCATAAGCTCAAATCAGTTTTTTGAACCGAAATCATATATGTATGCTTATTCAACAAAACGTGCTCCTTAATCATATATTTCTTTTTGCATTGTTGTGGCAGAATTTTCCTTTTGCTATGTTCCATCGTTCCACAACTAGTCCAAGTCTTTTTCGTTTGCTTTTCGAAACCCACTTCGATCTTTCCAGTTTCGTAGAAAACTTTAAAACGTGGAGGCCAGATCAACACATCTTGTGGTATAAACTTAAACGTAAACACTGACTCCACAAAAGTAATGACAAAAGTCCATTTGTTTTCAAACGGCCGACGTATATCAAAGAACGGATTTGAATATGGTCCCGTATAAAAATAGAGTATGAGTAAATCGTGTTTCTGAATCCAATCAAAACGTACTTGACGATCGTCGTTGATTGCAATACTATATCGACGCAAATCCGGCACAATGCTCGTCCTTGGAGTATTTACGGATACATCCGAATCTTTTGGTGATACAAAGCGGACATTGCCAGTGTCGGACGTTTTTACACTTGCGCCGGCAGTGCCCAATCTGCCCACGTAACATTTCGTTAACATTTTATCATAATTCACCCAAGGATGGACCTGAAAAACATGATAGTGTTAATTCAACGGCATATATTAAAGAAACACATCAACATTTGCTAATTGAAAGAAATTTACTTCGTCAAATAATGTTGTTGCATCTGGTAGGCCGACTCCCCTCATAATTTCTTCGACGCCACCGGGATGGAATGAAAGATATTCGGTGACGTTATAAACATTGCCCCTGATCGCGATCCATGCATCATCGCGTTTATTATGAAGTCGCATTTCCTCAGGGGATACCTAAAAATTATAAAATTGTTATAATAAAATCACATCTTAACCATAAATGTAAAGTCATTTCTTATTCTTATTTACTTTAACGCGAAAATTCTTTGATTCGTATGTTCTTTTCATGATCAGCAGGCATTTTTACCATCTATTCCTATTTATAAACAAATATTCTGTACATATTTATTCAGTCACAAAAATGGCTATATTAATTTATCGTTTAGTTATACATTCACAGGAATATTTGAAGCAAGTTCCAAATGGTTTAGGTGAATTGATATGTATTTTCACATGTTTAATTTTGATGATGAACTTTACTAAAGAAATGGCAAAACTGTCAATTGTATTAGTCAAAAAGTTTGGTGTAGTGTCAAAACGAATGCTGTCAAAGGTCCTCCAGGCAACATATTTAGACCTGTTAGATACAACGTTGCCGACATTCACTGGAAGGCACTCGGACAACAATGTCTAATGTAAAAATTGTTTGATTTTAACAATACTTTTATCGTAAAATTGTTCAATTTTATTGCTTTCAAAAATTCTATCTACATTCTACATTTTATTTTATTTGCAGTTCATAGGATAGAAGAGGTAAGCATTAAGTTTCAGATATACTTACGATCATTTTCCCTGCAAGCGGACCAACGCCGGAAAGATCCTTTCCTGAATTTCCCAACCGGATCCAATCCATTAACGAATGTCCCGGTTCGAGGATACATTTGTTACGTGGATTTCCTGTTAGCAATCAATGTATTATTAAACAAATAAGAACAATTACTGAGCTAATAATGAAATGTAAAATAGGTCATCCTCGAACTGAATCGAGGAGACTGGAATCATGCATTCTCCTCTTCATGTCATTACACAAAGTGGAAGAAAGGCATGTAGTAAGTTTGGATTGATAGTCTTGACATTTAATATGACAATATGCAAATATTCAAAATGGCGCAGGTGATTAACATGTAACATGGCATAGTAAAATAATAAGACAATAAACCAATTATCGAAATGCATCACGACACGATCACACATATTCCCATTTCATCCCCAAGCATTTGTGGTTTATCAGTAACACTAATGTTATCTGAAAGTCAGTAATTTCCAATGCAATTGACACTTATCCCATTTTATGTTTCCTGGTGCTATTCCCAGAAGTATATAGTTCCATGAACATTCGCGTTCCTCTTATTCTATCCCTATCACTCTGTGTACTGTTATAGATTCGAATAGCATGAGTCCAGTCCACAACTAGCTACGCCAACATATTCTATCTTTTTCTTATCCTGCCTTGTTGTGTGTCCTCCATCGGCAGTGTTTTGTGGCGCCTGCCCGTCATCCCTTTAACGTCCTTCCCACTTTCGCAACTTCCTACGGTCTATTCCTATACCACTCACATAAAGGACCGTCCGAATTTACTAGGTGTATCAAACACTAGTAGTTTAAATTAAATTTACGATATGGTTCATACCCCGGTTTATACTCTACGTAGCCAACCACCAATGATACACGAAAATAAAACGAAATACCATTTGCAAAGAAAGATTACGAGTTTTTTGGGAAAGCCCACTACAAGCCATACATTAATGCGATAACGTATTTAGTATCGTTACGGACGGTAGAGATACTAAAAGGAAAGCTGCGTAAATGTATCCTATGGTCAATGATCATGTGGTGTTCTTGCTGGGTGAAATTTGAAACTAAAACAAAACCTGGAACTGGTTTAGTTTCGTCGCAGGGTGGACAGATTCTGTGCTATGCACGGCTATACGACCGTCGTTCTTGTTACCAATAATTAATGTATCTTTGCCTCTTCAAGTTCTTTGCTTCTATTTTCATCTTTTCATCCCGACATCATTTACTTTACTCTTTCATATGCTTCGTTATTTTTTATCTTCCATCCTTCCACATGCAACTTAGCCTAATTTTCGTATCTGTATCTATTTCGTCGTAATCATGCTCTCTAATCAGGGACTGAGTGACACGTGTACAGTATTCCTTTTTTTAAAACTTGAAGCATAACTTGAAATATAATCTCATCTATCGGTAGACTAATTTCTTTGATTAGATTTATATTTTTAATATTTATTTTTTGAGAAAGATTCTCTTCAATCCGAAAATGAATTTTTAATTTGATGTTCGTTTTGTTGTTTCCGAATTTGTAATAGTACCGAATGATGTTCTACATAACAAACAAGTGAACACAGTGGATAATAACATTTCCGGTTATAATATAGAATAAATGCTATGTTATTGAATATTCTGAATATTCATTGCATTACAAAATCAATCTATACGGAGTTATAACCTACTTTCCAACCGTATTAGGCAAACTACTATTTAACATGCCTGAATAAATTTGAATACAAAGGAAATACAGAACAATTTTCCATTAATTAAATTGTATACCGATCTAAGCAAACAATTTATAAATGTATTGAAGGCTGCACATCCATTTACTAAGCCTTTTAACTTTCTTACAATAAAATTTCGAAGCAGACTTAAACAAGGTTGTTTGAATAATTAAATAAAATAAAGTAAAACAAGTGCACAGTTACCAAAAAAGTTATAGTTCACAATAACTTTTCCATTCATCAAAGTGTTGGTCTTGTTATCAAATTGTATTACAACTTAAAACTTACTTTTACAACATATACAACCAACATTTTCAAATTTCGAACAAAATTTCCTTACATTATCCTATTATCGCTATTTATTCATTATCAGTTATCACTACTATTTTAATTTATAATAACAATTTGGCTATTTAGATTTACTATTGTATCGTCACATGTGTGTATTTGTGCGTGCATTTCTTTTGTTACATGAATATACTTTCCACGTCATCACCAGGAGTAAAAACTAGGAAACCATACATAATAAAAGTCAAATTAACATTAATCAGGAAATATATTGGTTGTCATGACTACAAAAGTGTATAAATTAAATTTAGTAAAAGCGTAGAGTCAGCAACAATGACGCAAGAGGGTAAATTCTATGATTTATGCTAATAAAAAAGTAAGCAAATGAAAAACACCTGATGTTTGAGTGTTTCGGTTCTCTGTTTGTGATGCACCGCCAATTGTTGTTTGCGCCTCGTTTTCCGGCTTAACCTCCGTTTTCTTCCTCCAACAGCAAAAACACGGCATGTTTCAATATACATTTAAAGTGTTTATTAGTAAGCACGCGAATAGAACATTTTTATACTTATTTATATTTTGTAAATTGTTGTTTTGATACAACTTGATTGACTTGATTGAACAAAAAAACTTGTTCTATTTTAGAGTTTATTTTAAGTTTTATTATTTACACCATGTATTTTTACTAGTCGCTTTACGAAAATATATTTATCGTTAACCACAGAAAAAATGAACGTGGGAAGAATACCGAATGGAATATGATGCGATGCGAAGTGTTGCGTTGAGATGCTCCAGTTTCGAAGCGCGCTTGGTGACTGAATTGACTACGAAAGCGTCGAAAGCGTCGAGACGGCTTTTATATTATCAACCATGGAGTTGTACGAGAATGCCATGACTACGAACTGCCGAGAAACGAGGATGCAATTTCTAGTTCGCTTCTCAGCTGCAGCAACAACAACCAAATAAAGAACGAAAAATGAAGGATGAAAGCCGTAGATATTTAAGTTATCAAAATATGAAAAATGTGTGAACCCAGAGGACAGATTGTTATCGCCATTATCGGTAAGACAAAGAAAAGACCTTCTGACGCCTTCGGCATGTTTTCGTCGGTTTTGCAGGGTTTTATTTATGTCAGTGGTGCGAATTGGGATTTCAGAATGAACTTACAGATTTTCCAAGTCTAACACTTCCCGTAAAACGAAAAAGATAACTGGAAGTATAAAACGTAAACAATGCAAGTACTGAAATTGACAAAATAGTAAAACGGAACCATAAAAGAAGAATAAAGGAAAACGTTGGGCATATGGTTACAATCCTTGATGTGCAAGCAAAGGAGGGACAAAAACAATTAATAAGTAATAAATATTTTAACAATTAAGGAGGTTTTGAATGCTTGATAAAAAAAGTATCAAAGTAATTTATACTTAGACAAAAGACGAAAACAAAGGAGAAGGAAAAAATAAAATTCAAAATGAAAACGAAAATTAAATTCAAATTAAATCGAAAGGAATGAAATCTGAGAAAAAGTAATGAAGGCAAAGAAAGAAAAAAATATAAATTAAAGAAATAATAGAAGAAAAATTGCAAAGTAAAAAACAGAAGAAAAAGAGTGCAACGTAAAAAGTTCCGCATGTGACATGTGATTATTAAAATTGAAAATTGACTTCGCTTTGAGGATAAAAGCTACTGAACTATTAAAAAAAAAAAACAAAACCGAGAAGAAAACTTTCTACCTCCTGAACTTGGCTGAATACTGAATAGTATATTATTCTGAAAGTAATATATGAATGTTCGAAACGCAATCCTTTGAATTAAACTGGAACAAAGTGTGCCTGAACAAAGAACAGGAACAGAGGCTTACTTTCAGGGACACTTTTAATTATTTTTTTTTGTAGATTTCCATTGCTTAATATTGTAACTGAATTGTATTCTTAATTGCGTAAGAAAGCAAGAAATCAAATAAATAATTAATTTTCAAACCGTTCTGTGCCCATTTTCTCTTCGGGCATTATCGGCCAATACGTCCTATGCTACCACGAATCTCTACGAATGCCAGATTCCCCAAATCGAATAAATCCGTCATTGTCAGAGTATGTGTTAGAGAGAGCGCGGCCAGCTGAAATGTTGTAGGCATTCGTTGCAATCAAAGAGTTATAATAATCCTAGAGGGTCCGCCATATTGATTTGCCGCACCCAAACCAAAACCGTAAATGTAGACTACCCAAAGTACACGCACAGACTAATGACAGGAGACTGGAGTCTACTACATATTTCAAATTTCCTGCCTTTTTTATGCAACAGAATATGGCGATTCCAATTTCCAATTTCATCTCCTATAAATCGACATTATACACTTCTATCTCTATACCGTGCCTTTATTTTACCGTCGAACATAGAATGTCCTATGTTCACAGTTAAAATAAACTAGTCAAACTCATGGCAGTGGGGATTTGTATTGCTAAAGACACACCGCCGGACGGGAAGGAAGTGGGGATGTGAAACGGACGATGACAAGTCAGTGATTATTGTAAACCGTGTTGAATCGAGATTCGAGTTGTGCGAGTTATTTGAAAAACCTAACCCTTGAGAAAGAAGTTAACGATTGATGAACATTTCTTTAAAATCCATTCAAATATGACAAGGAACAATATTGACAACTGACAGTAACGACATGATCATAAAAATTAATTACTTTGATCGTGCATCGCCACTGCCATGAGTTTGACTCGTTTAGTTTAGCTGCAAACATTGCGTAGCTCCACATGCTATGTTCGATGGTTAAATAAACGCTCTGTATATGGTTGCAACGCACTGGATTACGCGATTACGTATCTAGCCCTATTCTTAATCGGAGAAGAAATCCTCCATCTCACAAATTATCTTCTTTTCTATCAGTTTTAATTCTTTCCAATTATTTATTTCCAATTACTTGAT